>CM077092.1:159632439-159927439 GCA_039513925.1 Platanthera zijinensis
TGAACACCTGCTAATATCTGCATAAGAAATGCCAAAAGCAGGTAAATTAAAAATATAATGCGAGAACATGAAGTGAACTCGTAAACACCTGCTAATTTCTACAAAGGAGAAGTTAAAAGCAGGAAAATTTAAAATATAACATGCGTAGCAGAACAGAACTTGTGAAGACCTACTAACCTCTACAAAGGAGAAGTTAAAAACAGGTAAATTTAAAATATAACATGAGTATCTGAAGTGAACTCGCGAACACCTACAAATCTCTTCCAAAAAGAATTCAAAAGAAAGTAAATTTTGAATATAACATGAGTACCTGATGTGAACTCATGAAAACCAACTAATCTCTACCAAAGAGAAGTCAAAAGAAATTAATTTAAAATTAAATGGTATTACCTGAAGTGAACTCACGAACAACTACTAATCACTACAAATTGAAGTTCTAAAGTATGTAAATTTAAAATATAACCCGAGTAGCTAATATGAACTCATGAACAACTTCTAATATCTCACAAAGAGAAGTCAAAATAAGGTTAATTTAAAATATAACACGAGAACCTGAATTGAACACGTGAACACTTACTAATCTCTTCAAAGGAGAAGTCAAAAGCAGGTAAATTAAAAATTAAATGTGAGTACCTGAAGTGAACTCGTGAACACCTACTAATCTTAACATTAGAGAAGTAAAATCAGAGAAATTTAAAATATAATGCGAGGACCTGATGTGAACTCGTGAACACCAGCTAATATCTACAAAAGAGAAGTAAAAAGCAAGAAATTTTAAAATATAGCGCGAGTCTCTGAAGTTAACTCGTGAACACATGCTAATCTTTTTCAAAGAGAAGTCAAAAGAAAGTAATTTTTAAATATAACGCGAGTACATGAAGTAAACTCAACGAACACCCGCTAACCTCTGCAAAAGAGAAGTCAAAATCAGGTAAATTTAAAATATAACGCAAGCACGTGAAGTGAACTCGCAAACACCTGCTAATCTCTACAAAAGAGAAGTCAGTAGAAGGTAAATTTGAAATATAACGCGAGTACCTGAAGTGAAATCGCGAACACCTGCTAATCTCTGCATAAGAGATGTCAAAAGCAAATAAATTTAAAATATAATGCGAGTAATTGAAGTGAACTCACAAACTCCTACTAATCTCTACAAAAGAGAAGTTAAAAGCATGTAAGTTTAAAATATAACTCAAGTACATGAAGTGAACTCCCGAACACCTGTCAAAAAGAAAATAAAAGAAAGTAAATTTAAAATATAACGCGAGTACCTTTAGTGCACTAGCGAACACCTGCTAATCTCTATAAAGGAGAAGTCAAAATAAGGTAAATTTAAAATATAACATGAGTACCTGATGTGAACTCGCAAACACCTGCTAATCTCTGCCAAAGAGAAGTCAAAAGAAGTTAAATTTAAAATATAATGCGAGTGACTTAATTGAACTCACAGACTCCTACTAATCTATACAAAAGAGAAGTCAAAAGTATGTAAATTTAAAATATAACGTGAGTACCAGAAGTGAACTCGCAAACACCTGCTAATCTCTATCAAAGAGAAGTCAAAAGCAGGTAAATTTAAAATATAACGCAAGTACCTGAATAAAACTCGCAAACACCTACTAATCTTTTTAAAGGAGAAGTCAAGAGTAGGTAAATTTAAAATGTAACGAGAGTATCTAAAGTGAACTCGCGAATAGCCGCTAATCTCAGAATAAGATGTGTCAAAAGTTGTTAAATTTAAAAATATAATGCTAGTAAATGAACTGAACACGAGAACACCTTCTAATCTCTACAAAAGAGAAGTTAAAAGCATGTAAGTTTAAAATATAACGCGTGTACCAGAATTGAACTCACGAACACTTGCTAATCTCTGCAAAAGAGAAGCCAAAGAAGGTAAATTTAGAATGTAATGCAAATACCTAAATTGAACTCACGAACACCTACTAATCTCTACAAAGGAGAATTCAAAAGCACGTAAAATGAAAATATAACACGAGTACCTGAAGTGAACTCACGAACACCTATTAATCTCTGCAAAAGAGAAGTTAAAAGTAAGTAAATTTAAAATATAACGTGAGTAACAGATATGAATATGCGAACACCTGCTAATCTCTGCCAAAGAGAAGTCAAAAGAAGGTAAATTTAAAATATAACATGATTTCCAGAATTGAACTCGTTAACACCAACTAATCTCTACAAAGGAGAAGTAAAAAGCAGGTAAATTTAAAATATAATGCGAGTACCTAAAGTCAACTCGTGAGTACCTGCTAATATCTGCATAAGAAATGTCAAAAGCAGGTAAATTAAAAATATAACACGAGAAACTTAAGTGAACTTGTAAACACCTGCTAATCTCTGCAAAGGAGAAGTTAAAAGTAGGAAAATTTAAAATATAACATGCGTAGCAGAACTGAACTCGTGAAGACCTACTAACCTCTATAAAGGAGAAGTTAAAAATAGGTAAATTTAAAATATAACATGAGTATTTGAAGTGAACTCGCGAACACCTACAAATCTTTGCCAAAGAGAATTCAAAAGAAAGTAAATTTTTAATATAACGTGAGTACCTGATGTGAACTCACGAAAACCAACTAATCTCGACCAAAGAGAAGTCAAAAGAAATTAATTTAAATTTTAACGCGAGTACCTGAAGTGAATTCACGAACAACTGCTAATCACTACAAAATGGAGTTCTAAAGTAGGTAAATTTAAAATATAACCTGAGTAGCTAATATGAACTCACGAACTTCTTCTAATATTTTCCAAAGAGAAGTCAAAATAAGGTTAATTTAAAATATAACACGAGAACCTGAATTGAACACGTGAACACCTACTAATCTCTTCAAAGGAGAAGTCAAAAGCAGGTAAATTAAAAATAAAATGTGAGTACCTAAAGTGAACTCGCGAACACCTACTAATCTCTACATAAGAGAAGTCAAATCAGAGAAATTTAAAATATAATTCGAGTACCTTATGTGAACTCGCGAACACCGACTAATATCTACAAAAGAGAAGTCAAAAGCAAGAAATTTTAAAATATAGCGCGAGTCTCTGAAGTTAACTCGCGAACACATGCTAATCTTTTTCAAAGAAAAGTCAAAAGAAAGTAAATTTAAAATATAACGCGAGTACATGAAGTAAACTCAACGAACACCTGTTAATCTCTGCAAAAGAGAAGTAAAAATCGGGTAAATTTAAAATATAACGCAAGCACGTGAAGTGAACTCACAAACACCTGTTAATCTCTACAAAAGATAAGTCAAAAGAAGGTAAATTTGAAATATAACGCGAGTACCTGAAGTGAACTCGTGAACACCTGCTAATCTCTGCATAAGAGATGTCAAAAGCAAGTAAATTTAAAATATAATGCGAGTAATTGAAGTGAACTCGCGAACTCCTACTAATCTCTACAAAAGAGAAGTTAAAAGCATGTAAGTTTAAAATATAACTCAAGTACATGAAGTGAACTCGCAAACACCTGTCAAAAAGAAGTTAAAAGAAAGTCAATTTAAAATATAACGCAAGTACCTGTAGTGAACTAGCGAACACCTGCTAATCTCTATAAAGGAGAAGTCAAAATAAGGTACATTTAAAATATAACATGAGTACCTGATGTGAACCCGCAAACAACTGCTAATCTCTGCCAAAGAGAAGTCAAAAGAAAGTAATTTTAAACTATAATGCGAGTACCTGAAGTAAACTCGCGAACACCTTTTAATCTCTACAAAAGAGAAGTCAAAACCAGGTTATTTTAAAATATAACGCAAGTACATGAAGTGAACTCAAAAATACCTACTAATATTTATAAAAGAGAAGTCAAAAGAAGGTAAATTTAAAATATAATGTGAGTACCTGAAGTAAACACGCAAACACCTGCTAATCTCTACAAAGGATAAGTAAAAGCAGGTAAATTAAAAAAATAATACGAGTAGCTTATGTGTATATGGGAACACCAACTAATCTCTGCCAAAGATAAGTCAGAAGAAGGTAAATTTAAAATATAACTTGAGTACCTTAATTGAACTCCCAATCTCCTATGAATCTATACAAAGGCGAATTTAAAAACAGTTAAATTTAAAATATAACGTGAGTTCCTGAAGTGAACTAGCAAACATCTGCTAATCTCTTCCAAAGAGAAATCAAAAGAAAGTAAACTTAAAATATAATGTCAGTACATGAAGTGAACTCATGAACACCTGCTAATCTCTACAAAAGAGAAGTCAAAATCTGGTAAATTTAAATATAACACGATTACATGATGTGAACTCACAAACATCTGATAATTTCATTCAAAGAGAAGTCAAAAGAAGTTAAATTTAAAATATAATATGAATGCCTAAATTGAACTCGCAGACACCTACTAATCTATACAAAGGAGAAGTCAAAAGTATGTAAATTTAAAATATAATGCGAGTACCTAAAGTGAACTCGCAAACACCTGCTAATCTCTGCATAAGAGATATCATAAGCATGTAAATTTAAAATATAATGCGAGTACCTGAAGTGAACTCGCGAACACCTTATAATCTCTACAAAAGAGAAGTCTAAAGATGATTAATTTAAAATATAACGCAAGTACATGAAGTGAACGCGTGAACACCTGCCAAAGAGAAGTGAAGAGAAAGTAAATTTAAAATATAACGCGAGTACCTGATGTGAACTCACGAACAACTGCTACTCTCTGCATATAAGAGGTCAAAATTAGTTAAATTTAAAATATAATGCGTGTACCTGAAGTGAACTCGTGAACCCTGGTAATCTTTGTAAAAGAGAAGTTAAAAGAAGGTAAATTTAAAATATAACGCGAGTACCCGAATTGAACTCGAGAACACCTACTAATCTCTACAAAGGAGAATTCACAAGCAGGTAAATTTAAAATATGAGTACCTGAAGTGAACTACCGAACACCAATGAATCTCTACAAAAGAAAAGTCAAAAGTTTGTAAATTTAAAATATAACATGAGTACCTAATATGAACACACTGTTTACCCTAAAATCAACAAGGCAGCCCGCTGACACCTGTTATTCGCGGACTCAACCTACTAATATACGAACTCAAAGATGCATTCCCTGCGACGGGTGAAGTCTGGTGTTGCTGTGGCTCACGACTCTGCTTCTTATTTCTTCTCTCCGCTAGTAGATAACCACTTGCAGACTCATTTTTCCTTTCCCCTTTCCCTATGATCGAACCGTTATCTGGTAGTGCCTTTTCTTGCATCAATAGTTAACATGCGACATTCAGATTCAAGCAATTATTTGAAATCCGCGAATAGATTTGTCAGACCGTAGATCTCGCCGATTAGCCTACTCCGCTCGTTAGAGTACTCTTTGTGGGATGCGCTTAAGCAGTCTCGTTGGGAGTATAACACCCCTATCCGTCACATAGCATATAGTAGTTGGTCCGGCAGGGGACCGACTCCATATACCACAGACAGACCGGTGGGTTACTCAATGAAACCATTAAACCAATACACACGTCCTACACAGAGCATCTAGCAAAAGAAATTTGATAAGTTGTAAAGGAAAGAACCAAGCACAACACGAATGTCCACTGGCAGAAAACCCAGAAGGGATGAAGTACAAAATACAAAAATGTACTGGCCTTATAGCCTTAAGACAGTTCACTTAAATAAATAGTGTTTTACAAACATCGGCACGCAGGCCGGCCACACATGATTTAAATAAGTAAACAAACGAGGCCTTCAAGGGCTGGCTCAGCAACTTGGGCTTTGGCCCGCTATTTTTCGCTCGACTCCGCAACACCTGTAAGCATAAATAACCACAACGGTGGCAAACAAGAATAACGGTCAGCTAAAGCTGACAAAATTATAATGATTCCGCCCACAAACTCGGGGCGGCAAAGCTTCTTCCCTGCACATGTATTAGTATAAACAAACAGGATTGCGAAAGTACAATTTAAGCACACTTCACCACAGGTATAAGCACACACGGCTGCACACCCCGTACTCTAAGGGCACTTAGACGGTGGAATCGATCCACAACCGTCCCAGGGACGGCAATCTCGTGAGCAATAAATTCTTCATGGCTTAAGCCGAATACCCTCCCTCTATGCCATCGATAGGCAACAAAACCGAACCACATAGAGCCGGTACTGTTTCACTCTACTCGCTGCTCACACTGCCACAACAATAAAAATCATCGGCGCGAGCTAAGTTTCCCCATAACCCGTAAATCGATCAACCAATGTACATAACCAGATTATGTACAATGATGGCTCTCAAGCCACCAACGATGGCAGAATCACGCTTCTGCCAAAAGTTCCGAGTGCGCCTTGGGGTTAATCACCAAGGATCCCTGCTACACTCTACCACGTAAAAACCCGAAAATAACCAAAGGCACGGAGTCTTCTGCAGCTAACAAAGCATAGCAAATCATCACCGATCAAGACCAACACTTCCGGGTAGGCTTCATACACCATGCATATTCCCGTACTTCGAATCCGGACACTAAACAAGTGGGACTTTACATATCTACCACAAGGAATACCGCAAACTCGCCGCACACTCGCGGGAGAGGGTTTTCCTATGCAAAAGAAGAAGAGATTCAGATGCTCAAGATGAGAATCATTACCCTAACATTTCTCCTCGGCGCCATGACGATCCAGTCGAATGGAAAACACTGTATCGGCCTCGCCTTCGCGGATCTGGACTTGGATCGAGAATCGGAGCTCCGAAGCTCCACCAACGGCCGGAGTTGACCTGCTTCTTCTTCCTAGCTCACCCCTCTCTCTTAACTTTAAGAAAGAGAAGATGAAGATGAAATGAGGGTTTCTAAGCCCTAATCCCGGGTATAACCCAGCAAGAACAGCCCTTTACCATTGGATGCCAAAATAAGGAAACAGACGACCATGATTCGCACTTAAAATGAACTTCTTGGGCCGAACATTGCTTGCAACACGCAGTGTCCTTTGCCATGTGCCTCGATCGACTCTGAAACCGCCACATCCCCAAAAGAACACAGACACTCGAAATGCCCGTGTTGGGATTGACACGCCCGTGTCACCCAGTACACGCTCGTGTAGCTGGGCGTGTTCCTCCAATGATACAGGTCCAAAATCTCCAGAACACGACACGACCATGTGACATGCCCGTGTCACATGTCGTGTCCTAGACACGCCCTGGGACACGCCCGTGTCCCAGGCTGTGTAGCTTGCTTAGCACAACATGCCAAACGACCCGAGCAGGACACCCCCTGGGACACGCCCGTGTCGAATTTGACATGCCTGTGTCGGACCCAACACGTCTGGGCTCAGGCCGTGCGTCCTCATTATACGATCGTTGAGTGAAAGGCTTTGAGTGCCTGACACGCCCTGGGACACGCCCGTGTCCCAGGCTGTGTTCACTGCCCCGAAGATCATTGATTGCAATTTCGTCGACCACGCGACCATTGCCGAACCTGAGCACGACTTGCCCCTGGGACATGCCCGTGTCCCAAGCCGTGTCACCTCTACCCAATCCCATACTTGGCTCAAAACATCACCCATCACTCTTTTGAGTTTTGGGGCTTTACAACTCTCTCCCTTTTAAAAGAATTTCGTCCACAAAATTACCAAAGGAAAAGACAACAGAAAACCAAACCGGTACCTGAGTGAAATAACCTTGAGTACTCCTCAAGCATGGTCTTCTCCCATTCCCAAGATAGCTCCTCACGACCGCAATTGTCCCAACGGACCTTGACCATTCTTATCTCCTTGCTATGAAGTCGCTTGACTTCAGAGTCCTCCATAAAAATGGGCTTGACCCTAGTTGTCAACCCTTCGTTCACCGATACTTGATCAACTGCGATCACATACAAAGGCTCTAGCACCGCCTTCCGCAACACTGAAATGTGGAATACGTCATGTAGAGCACTTAACTCCACCAATAGCTTCAGAAGGTAAGCAGCTTCACTGTTCCGCTCTAGGACCTCAAACGGTCCAAGGTACCTCGGGCTCAGCTTCTTCAAGCATCATACCCGTGAAACACCCTTGAATGGCTTTATCTTCAGATACACCCAATCGCCAACCGCGAACTCCACGTTCTGGTGCTTGGCATTGTAGTATTTAGCTTGTCTATCCAAAGCAATCAACAAACGCTCTTGAATGGTTCGTACCAATGAAGTAGCGTTTTCCATCTCTTGCTTTTTGTACAACCTTGCCTCACCAATTTCTAGCAAGGATAACGGCGTGGGACACTTTATACCATATAAGGTCTCGAATGATGCCATTTGTATGCTTGCTTGGTAGCTATTATTGTACGTAAACTCCACCAAATACAGATGGTCTTCCCACTGCTTTTCGATGTCCAGAATGCAAATGTGAAGCATGTCCTCCATCATCCTGTTGACCCTCTCGGTCTGCCCATCCGTCTGCGGATTGAAGGTTGTACAGAACTTCAACTTAGTCCCCAGCATTTGTTGCACCAGCCTCCAGTCATTGGACGTGAAACGTCCAACTGTATTGCTCATGTTTCTATGGGGAACACCGCGCAGTCTGAATTTATTATCCACATACAGCTTCACCAGTTTCTCCACTGAATCATCCTTCTAATGCGGAACGAAGTGCGACACTTTTGTTAACCGATCTACGATCACTCAGATGGTGTAATTTCCCTTCTGCAACCTTGGCAAGCCATGCACAAAGTCCATCGAAATGTCGCCAAACTTCCACCCCGGAATAGGCAAGGATTTTAAGAACCCCCCTGGCTTTTGCACTCTTCCTTCACTAAGGCGCAGGTATGACATTTAGCCACGATTAGTGCCACAACCTTCTTGAGTCCTGGCCACCAGAATAACTTCTTTAGATCTCGGTACATCTTCGTGCTCCCTCAGTGGATTGAGTACTTGGTATGATGAGCCTCGTACATCAACTTCTCTCGTAGATTTCCCACGTTTGGGACGCATAAATGACTATCCTTCCTTAGCAGTCCATTTTCAACTGAAAACTGGGAGTTTGACCCATCCGAAGCTGCATCCAATTCCATGGCCTGCCGAATCCGATCAGCCAGGTCATACTGAACTTCCGTCCAGTTCAACATTGCTTTGGCACTAGTCTGCTTGTCAAGACAGCAAATGTCTAACGCCTCCCACTCCCGAATCAACCGCTCAACATGAATCGACAACTAGTTGGCTTAGGCGGGGGCCCTGCAACTCAACGTATCCGCAACTGCATTGCCTTTACCCGGGCACATAAAGAATTTTGAATGTATAGTCCCCCAGGAACTCCATCCATCTCCGCTACCTCATGTCCAGATCCTTCTGATCCAACAAGTATTTCAGGCTCTTGTGGTCGGTATAAATATCGAACTTTACGCCGTACAGAAAGTGCCTCAATAGCTTTAGCACAAAAATCACGGCCGCTAACTCCAAGTCATGGACCGAATAATTCCTTTCGTGCACTTTCAGCTGACGCGAGCCATACGCAATAACACTACCATGCTTTTGATGATGATTTTCTAGAAGTTAAATTACAACCAAACTAGAATCCCGAGTAGGCAAGCGTACCTATCGAAATGCAGTATAGGAAGTGTCGTATTGCGATTCGGGGCCTGTTGAGTACTTGTACTCACAAGGAAGAGCTATTATTTTATCAACGGAAAAGTTTGTTTGATTATACTAGATAATAAAACTAAAGCTGAAGCTAAAGAGAAATTCAAATATGAGGAAGCTAGCACTTGATCTAGAATCCCCTTAGACTAAAATAAATCTTCTTGGAAAATAATGAAATGCGAGTTCTTAATTATACTCACTCGACCGTGGAGGTTCCTAAAATATAGAAGCGTCTCTCTCGAGCTCATGCTTCTAACTAACCTTAGGTTGATCGATTAAGACCTCTCGGCCAGTCGAAACCCCTAAGCTTGCTTTATGCGGTGAACCTCACTATTGGATTTGACTCCAATCCGGAAGATTTACGTCGTCCTCTCTCGAGGAGTGCATTCAACTCCTTTTATCTTTGAGTGATCTCCTCGTATCCGCAACCTCTCGGTCATTTAGGATACGGATCTTAGACCGAAGATCATATCCGCGTAATATGAATTCGATGAAATAAAAATCAAAGATAAATCGTAGCGAGAACAATTAAGAACAAGACATTTAATAAGAAGGAGAAAGATTTATTTTATTCTAAGGTTCATCATGATCAAGTGCTAAAAGAAGATTAGCTACTCATCATGATTGGGGAAATACAAAATGAAGTAGGAAAAGACATGTTTGAAATGGAAATAACTAAAATTAAAGTTACAACAAAGGTAAATCTAACTTAGAAATGAGAAAATACAGCAAAAGAAACAGGAAATTACAAGACTCCAACTCCCAAAATTCGACTCCTCAGCATCTGAAGCTGTCTGGAATTTATAGAAAAATTTCTATTTGGTCACGCCCTAGGTCACGCCCGTGACTCTGGGCGTGTTAGGCTCGAAACCGTCGTCTTGAAAGCTCGGGAACGTTGGAAGAGAAACCTCCAAAATTGGTTAACTGACGGGTCACGCCCCTAGGTCACGCCCGTGACCTAGGGCGTGTCACGGCTGTTTCTGGAAACGGCGGGAAGCTGAAAACGGCGGGAGTGAAAGTTGTCTTCAAGTAGGTGTCACGCCCCCTAGTCACGCCCGTGACTAGGGGCGTGTCAAGCAGGAACGGTCTCTGGCGGCAACGGCTGGAACGGAGGAATAATTGGCTGGAAACGTCCGGGACACGCCCTAGGTCACGCCCGTGACCCAGGCGTGTAATTTTAATCCGACGTGGCAGCGGTCAACGTCTCTTCCATGGGCCGTCACGCCCCGTGTAAGGAGTACACGGGCGTGTCTTCATCCTACATGGGCGTGTCAAGGTCGGTCGATGATCTTTTGGCGCGGTCGACGGGCTCTGGCTACAGGCTTGGTTATCACGTGTCACGCCCCTGTGTCACGCCCAGGTAGGGCGTGTCACAAGGCGTGTCTAGGCAGAAAACGAGAAAATCCAGTTTTGTTCCAAAAAATATATATATAAGCCCTGCAAGGTTAAAAATCAATTTATTAGAACATATAAATATAAAATATAGAAACTTGTTACTTATAAACTTAATATTATAAAATTGATATAAAATATCTATTATTAATATAAAATAGTGAATAAAAATATAGAAATAATTAGAGTTATCAAATACCCCCATACTTATCCGTTTGCTAGTCCCGAGCAAACAACTTACTATAGAGGGTAGAGAAATTTTAAATGTTAGAAAAGAAAATTGAACCTAAGGAGTAAAATGCGAAGTCTTATGCCTATGTTTGTAGATATTTTTGTAGAAAGACTTACTCAGCATACAAATTAGGTTTTTATTTTTCTTAAAATGCGTTTTCACTATTATTTTTACTTTTAAGATGAAAATCCGGTAAATCTTGAAATTATCTTTAGGGAGAGTGTAGCGTGCGTACTAAGATAACATTGCACAAACAAAGATTAAGATACCCTCCAAAGAAATCCATCAATGTCGATGGCCATAGGCTTGCCCTTTCACACTCTCGCCACGGCACTAGTCTAACTTATAAACATAAATCAATATGGCTTAATTAGGTTGAAATGTAGGCTTAGGTTTTTGGTGAGGGTGATCAAAGATAAACACGATGGCTAGTCACACCAAAACCTAGAGAAGCTTGTACATAAAGATTTGCTATGGCTCTTAAGAACGTAGCCAAATTCCTATTTCTTTTGTTTCTTTTCTTATTTTTTTTAACTTTCTCATCATATTGAATTTTTTTTTTCTACCTCTTCATTTTTTAATGATAATTTTTTCCTTTATTTTGAAGAGGAGAGAAAAAATAAATCAACCCTTTTTTTTATAAGAAAAGAGCCATCAAAAATGAAAAGGCTCATAATCACTCACAAAATATTTCTACATCTGTTCTTTCAAGCTCGGGTTTTAGGTGTGTAATTAGGATGCTTTTTAGGCTTTGGTAAATCATTTGGTGGAGCTACAACAAAATGAAAAGGTAATAGGCTCAAATTGGCTAAGCAAAGTTAAAATTTTAGGTGCAGGTACAAAAGCTCAAACTTGCCAAAAGAAGTGCCTAAATCATATTTATGCTAATGAGTTTAACTTATGCAAAGTCTTGAGAATAGTTAGAGGGCAAGTTCTAGTCTTGATAAAAGAATAACTCTCTCTTGGTCCGCGAAATATCTCTCTAGTAAACTTCTACTTACTCACCTAAATTATTTTAAAGTTTTACCGGTTTTCATAATTGAAGTAAAATAATTTGTTTCTACGCATTTAGAAAAATGAAAATCTAATTATATGCTGAATATTTAGATCTACTAAAAATTCTACTTACACGTGCACTTAACTAGAAACACAGCATGACCAACAGTTCTACTCCAAAATTCAACATTCAATTAAAACATCAAAATTCTCTAAACACTATAAAAAAAAATTGAATTACTAGGAATTTTGCATGTGAATAAATATAGAAATAAAGACTTCTCTAATTTAATTTTGATTTTCTATTTTTTTCATATTTTTTTTTTATTTTGGAAAAACAAAATTTTAAGACGAAATAATTTTTTTTTTTTAATTTTAAATTTGTTTTAAAATTTTTTTTGTGGTTTTTGTTTTCATTTTTTTTTTTTTGAAAAATTTTTATAAGTTTTGCTTGAGAAATATCCCTCCCCCATACTTAAGCAATACATTGTCCCCAATGTAAAAATAAAGAAGAAAAGTGAAGAGAGGAGACTTCCCTGAAAATGCAAGCCAGCATCAAAAGAGACCTGTACAAGATGATGAAAGCAAAACATAATATTTTATAGATATTTTTTTTTTTGGATTTTTTTTTCATAATAATAAAAAACAGATATAGAAGAATAAAAATACAGATACAAAGGGGTGACCCTCTACAAATCCAAAGAAATAAAAAGGCAGCTACTCCTGGTCAGAAACATTCTCGTGCTCCTGATAGAAAGTCCGCATGTTCGCGAACTCGCGAGTAATATGCGCTATGGAGGAAGTATGGTTTTTCTCGAGCATGGTGAAGCGCGCATCAAAAGAAGCGAAGCGACTGTCAAAATGGGTTTGCATCTAGTCTATGCGAGTATGGAGCAACCCAAATTATCGGTCCCAATAATTTGCAGGATCGGGCGCTGGAGCAGAGTGCAGCGGTGGTGGCGGAATCTGCAGGGAATGATGGGTACCGCTGGGACCGGCACCATGATCAAGATCAAGATCACCGCCACCAACGAACGGTGGAACAGCCTCAAACTCGCCGTCGCGTCGGCGAGCTAAACCAAGCGCCTGAAGGGTCGGGAACTGAAGAGGTTGCGGCGTTTGCATGCAAGTGAGCCGCGGAAGAGCAGCCCACACGCCGGTCTGCTTGGCGAGGAAAGTGATGAAATTCCCGCCGTGCACCGCTCCCAATCTCACATTTTCGGCCTGGTGCTGAAAGAAAATGGCGAGCATGTAACCAAGGTTGAGTGGGACCCGGTAAAACATACTATACAAGTATAGTAAGTCCGCCCGAGTCACAACGCCGTGGCTATCGCCGCGCCCGGAAATGGTAAAAGAGAGAAGGTTGTGCAGAATACGTAAAGCGGGGGAGATGAGGTGGCTACCCTTAGATTTCTTTGGAGTGTAGGGGGCGACGTCATTACTAATTTCCGACCAAAAAGTAGGGAGACTGAAGTCGGGAGGGAAATCAGTTTTTAGGTCGGGGTAGGCGGGGGAAGTGGAAAAGGCCTCCGAGCAAAAGCCCATGGCAACATTGAGTTGGCGGATGGTGAGCTGGTGCATCATCCCGCCCAAGCGAAAGACGATGAAATCATCTTGCGCCGCCCAACGGAACTCAAATGAGGCCAAGAACTCAATGGTGAGCTCGAGGAAAGCAGGCTCAGAAATGGAGAAGAGGGGATCCCACCCTTGGGTAGAGATGAGCTCCCGAACTAGCTTCGCTGCTCCGAATTGGGCGAGGATGGCCCAATCCAAGATCCGGAACACGCCAAAGGGTTTGGCGCGCAGTCTCTCGCTTCAATCTTGTTGGGTTGCATTCTTGAAAAGGAGCATGGCCTCCGCCGAGGCTGGATCAGCGGGGTGCTCGGAGGAGGAAGCGGTGGATCGAGCGTGGTGGCGAGGCATGGTGAGAAATGTGGAGGAAATTTCGGCCAAGGGGAGGAGAGAAGAGAAGGGTTGAAGGGTGGAGGTGTGAAGAGAAGAGGGAAGGAAAAAGTCAATTTATAGAGTTTTCGGGTCAGTCACGCCCCCCTGTCACGCCCGTGACAGGGGGCGTGACAAGCCCGGGTCAAAGCAGAAAAGAATCCGAGGCGGACTGCCTCGGATTCGGGGTCACGCCTCAGAGTCACGCCCGTGACTCTAAGTGACACGCCCGTGATGTCGGGCGTATAGGGGAATCCAAAGAAAATCCGATGCTACGGCATCGGATTCTTTAGTCACGCCCCAGAGTCACGCCCGTGACTCTGGGAGTGTCAGTCAAATTTGACTGACTAAGAAGGAATACGAGGCATGACTGGTCAACGCCTCGGATACCCGCGACACGTGCTTGACACGCCCGTGACAAAACATGTCACGCCCGTGTCATATCCGAATGACGGGCGGGAAAACGGAGGGAGGAGGAACCTCCCGCAGTCTTGGCAAGACACGTCCGGGACACGCCCGTGACCATTGGGTCACGGGCGTGACGGACGCATGTACGAGAAAAAATTATTTTTTCTTTCTTTTTTTAAAATTTTTTTTTGTTTTTTTTTTTTTTTTTTGTTTTTATATCATCATTATGTTAAATAATCTAAGAACAATAAATTAAAATTTACCGACTTGAAGAAATACGAAGATTCGATGTTCGTCTCCACTCGATCGTCATGCAGCGATGTCCTTCAAGCCTGTAAAAAAAACTTAAAAAGAAAATTAGAAAATCATAAAAAAGAAAAGATAACCGTGGGGTGCCTCCCACGAGCGCTTTGTTTATGGTCGGTGAGCTCGACCATAGTGGCGCGCGCTTATTATGGGTTTGACAACATTATGTTGTCTAATTTTTCGTTAATATTATCACTGGCAAAAAATAATTTTAGCCGGTGCCCATTCACCTTAAAATTGCCTTTTTCTGGGTGTGAAATAAGAACCGTCCCGTAAGGCCAAACCTCCTTTACGACAAAGGGGCCGGACCAACGGGACTTAAGTTTACCCGGAAATAAGCGTAAGCGCGAGTTATATAAAAGGACTTGGTCTCCCGGTTTAAAGTCCTTTGGGTGCTTAATTTTCTTGTCATGATAAAATTTGGTGCGCTCCTTATAGAGTTTATTACTCTCATAAGCGAGGGAGCGCCACTCATCGAGCTCGTTAAGTTGGAATTTACGGAGCTCGGAGGACAAATTTTCATCAAGATTTAAAAATTTAAGTGCCCAAAAGGCACGATGTTCAAGCTCAACCGGTAAGTGGCATGCTTTCCCATAGACCAATCGATATGGCGTACAACCGATAGCGGTCTTGTACGTGGTCCGATAAGCCCATAGAGCATCATCAAGCTTGACCGACCAATCTTTCCTATTAGTAGAAACCGTTTTTTCTAAAAATCGTTTAATTTCTCGGTTAACTACTTCTACCTGGCCACTAGTTTGAGGGTGATAGGGGGTGGCTAACCTATGTGTAACGCCGTATTTAGATAATACTTTAGCAAATTGTGCGTTACAAAAGTGGGTGCCCCTATCACTAACTATTGCCCGCGGTGCTCCAAATCGTGAAAATAGTTGTTTAAGAAATCGGGTCACGACTCGGGCATCATTAGTGGGGAGAGCTTGCACTTCCGCCCACCGTGACACGTAGTCAACCGCTACCAGAATATATTTATTTCCAAAGGAAGTTGGTAGCGGGCCGACAAAGTCGATTCCCCATAAATCAAAAACTTCAATTTCTATAAATAAATTTAAGGGCATTTCATCTCTGCGGGAAATATTACCTGAGCGTTGGCATTGTACACAACGACTTACATGTGCATGAGCATCTTTGAAGATGCTCGGCCAATAGAAGTCTGCTTCAAGTACTTTCCGAGCCGTCTGATTAGCTTTATAATGCCCACCGGCGGGTCCCTCGTGACAATGTTTTAAAATTTCTGCGCCCTCCTCATGAGAAACACACCTCCGCACTACTTGGTCCGCACAAACTCGGAAGAGAAATGGGTCCTCCCAAAAATATTTTTTCAAATCTGAAAAGAATTTCTTCTTTTCTTGATAAGAAAAACCATTTGGGAGGAATCTTGCAACAAGAAAGTTTGCAAAATCGGCGAACCAAGGAGTGGGGAGAGTGATTACCTTATGCATAGCGAGGAGGCGCTCCTCAGGAAATGTATCATCGATGTCCTCCTCTTTGAGCTCCTCTGAATTGGGGTTCTCCAACCGAGAAAGATGATCCGCCGCTAGATTTTCCGCTCCTCTTTTATCCCGAATCTCCAAGTCAAATTCTTGGAGAAGCAATACCCACCTAATCAATCGAGGCTTGGCATCTGTTTTGGTTAGTAAATAACACAAAGCCGAATGATCGATAAAAACAATAACTTTGGATAAAGTAAGGTAAGAACGAAATTTATCAAAGGCAAAAATTACGGCAAGAAGTTCTTTTTCGGTGGTTATATAATTTTCTTGTGTGGTGGTTAGTGTTTTGCTCGCATAATATATCGGATGAAAATTTTTATTGATGCGTTGTCCTAAGACCGCACCAACGGCAAAACTACTAGCATTGCACATAATTTCAAAAGGAAGTTCCCAAATTGGGAGCTATTACGATTGGTGCGTTTATCAATTTTTCTTTAATATGTGAAAAAACGCGCAAACAATTTTCATCAAAAATAGAAGGCGCATCTTTTTCTAATAAGTGTGTAAGGGGCTTAGTGATTTTAGAAAAATCTTTAATAAACCGGCGATAGAAACCGGCGTGCCCCAAAAAACTACGAACGGCCTTAACATTTGAGGGTGGAGGTAATTTTTCTATAATTTCAATTTTTTCTTTATCTACCTCTATACCCTTGCTAGAAATTTTATGGCCTAAAACCAAACCTTCCCGCACCATAAAATGGCACTTTTCCCAGTTCAAGACTAGGTTCGTGTCCTCACATCTTTGGAGTATACGGGAAAGATTTGCTAAACATAAATCAAAAGAGTCTCCAAAGACGGAGAAATCGTCCATGAAGACCTCCATGATATCTTCCACTAGTTCATCAAAGATCGCTAGCATACACCTTTGGAAGGTTGCCGGCGCATTGCATAAACCAAAAGGCATCCTTCGATAGGCGAAGGTGCCAAACGGACAAGTGAAGGTTGTTTTCTCTTTGTCTTCGGGTGCGATTGGGATTTGGAAATATCCCGAGAGACCGTCAAGAAAACAATAAAACGAGTGCCCGGATAACCGTTCAAGGATTTGGTCAATGAACGGCAAAGGAAAATTATCCTTTCGGGTTGCATCATTTAATTTACGGTAGTCGATGCAAACCCGCCATCCGGTAACGGTTCGAGTAGGAATTAATTCATTTTTATCATTAGGAACTACCGTTAAGCCTCCTTTCTTAGGCACCACTTGGACCGGACTCACCCAAGAGCTATCCGAAATCGGATAGATGATGCCCGCATCTAATAATTTAATCACCTCGGCCTTGACTACCTCCTTCATGTTAGGATTTAGCCGGCATTGAGGTTGAATTGTTTTGTGAGCTTTTTCTTCCAATAAAATTTTATGGGTGCAAAAGGAGGGATTAATTCCTCTCAAATCCGTGATCTTCCACGCAATTGCGCGGAGATGGCGTTTTAAAATATTAGATAATTTAAATTTTTCATCATCGGTCAAGTAGGCCGACACAATTACGGGAAGTTTAGAATCCTCCGCTAAAAATAAATATTCTAAATGATCAGGCAATTGTTTGAGTTCAAGCTTGGGAGGTTCATCATAAGAAGTTTTCAAACGATCACTACCAATTTCCAAAATTTCAAAAGTAGGTGTGCGAGTGATCGAATCCTTATCACTATTTTCATAAGCAATTAAATCTAAATTTTCAAGATAAGTGTTATGATCAATAGACGATAAAGAATGTTCAGAAAAAGGAATGAAATCTTCTTCGGGAGAAGCTTCTAAATAGTAACATGAGTCGTCATTGGAGAGCGAATTTTTCATAGACGTGTCAATAGTAAAGGTAACTTCTTCATCTCCGACTCTAAGGAGAAGTTTACCGTTACTAACGTCTATAACGGCGCGCGAGGTGGCAAGAAATGGGCGACCGAGAATGAGTGGTACCTCGGTGTCCTCTTCGATGTCAGAGATGACAAAATCTACCGGAAAGATAAATTTGTCAACTTTGACAAGCACATCCTCAATAATACCCATCGGATACCTTATAGACCGATCCGCCAATTGAATGCTCATTCTTGTGGGTTTAGGTTCTCCTAAACCCAATTTCTTAACTAAAGAATAAGGCATTAAATTTATTGAGGCACCTAAATCGGCTAACGCACGTTTTACCAATAAATCGCCAAATGAACAAGGTATAGAGAAACTACCCGGATCAGGTAATTTCTTAGGCAATTTATTAAGTAAAACCGCCGAGCACTCCGTGTTCAATTGAACCGTGCAGATATCCTCAAGTTTCTTTTTATTTGATAAAAGATCCTTGAGGTACTTAGCATATTTCGGCGTTTGTGCTATCACTTCGCATAACGGTAAATTTATTTGGATTTGTTTAAACATGTCTAAAAATTTACCGTGATGCTCATCTATCCGGTCTTTTTGCATTCTAGACGGATAGGGAAGAGGTGGTTGATAAGGTTTTGGTTTAATATAACTAGAAGGCTTAATCGTAGAAGAAGATGAAGAAATTGTTACCTCCGTATCAGCCGGAATTGGAGAAGTTTCAACTGGAATTGTAGAAGTGGTTACCTCCTTCCCGCTCCGTAAATTGATGGCTTTGGCTTGCTCCCTTGGGTTGGGCTCTGTATTGCCCGGTAGCGCTCCTTGTTGTCGATCGGAGAGCATCTTTGCAATTTGCCCAATTTGAGTCTCCAAACTACGAAGAGATCCGGTGAGATTCCGGATATTGGCATCATTTGTACTCGTATATTTGGAGAACAACTCCTCGAGATTGGGAGCTTTTGGAGCTTGTGGTGGAAAATATCCTGGTGGGATTGTGTTTGGTGGGCGAGCCGCGTTCCCCGGATTACTCCAAGAGAAGTTGGGGTGGTTCCTTATACCCGGGTGATAGGTATTACCATAATTAGTATTACCCGGATTAAAGGGTGGCCGATTCGGATTTCCCATATAATCCACATGCTCGGCCAACGTAGTGGGAGAGGGGGAAGAAGTAGGATCCCAGGTAGGTATAGAAGAGGGAGCAGACATCTCTTCTAATCTTTTGTTTAGCATCTCAACCTGGAGAGATAGATTGGAGACCGTATCAATTTCATACATCCCGGCCGGTTTAGGTGATTTAGACCGTGGTGTACTCCATTGATAGGTATTCAAAGCCATACCTTCTATAAGCTCTTGGGCGGCCGCCGGTGTTTTGTTATTAAGCGTTCCACCGGCGGCGGCATCGATATGTTGCTTAGTTTGAGAATTTAGGCCGTTATAGAAGGTTTGGATTTGTAACCAATCCGGAATTGCATGATGAGGACATCGACGAAGCAATTCCTTGAAGCGCTCCCAAGTATCATATAACGTTTCCGAATCAAGTTGGGAGAAATAAGTAATATCATTGCGCAATTTAGCCGTTTTAGCCGGCGGAAAGTATTTCGTAAGAAATCTTTCCGTCATTTCAGCCCATGTTGTGGTTGATCCTCTTGGTAGAGAACTCAACCATTGCTTGGCTTTAGTGCGCAATGTGAATGGAAATAACCTTAGCCGGATGGCATCATCGGATACACCATTAATTTTAAAAGTATCGCATATTTCTAAGAAATTACAAATATGCGCGTTTGGATCTTCATCTTGAAGCCCATCAAATTGTACATATTGTTGTACCATTTGGATAATGCTTGGCTTCAACTCAAAATTATTGGGGGCAATAGCGGGGCGAACAATACTAGATTGAGCCTCGTCCATGTTTGGACGGGCATAATAGGACATAGTTCGTTGTTCGACCGCATTTGGCTCACCCATATTGGAAGAAGAAGAAAGAGATCTAGGAGAATGAGAAGAAGAACTTAATGAAGAAGGAGGAGAAGAAGAGGGTGACGGAGAGAGAATTAAAGACGGATTAGGAGTGTCTCCTAAGGATTCCGTATCTTGAAAATTCGGAACTCAAAATTGTAAGCGGTGCCGAAGGGTTCGCTCGATTTCCGGATCCAAATCAAAAAGAGGTGACGGATTCCCTCGGGTCATACACAAGAACAAAACATAAGATAAAAGTTTTAAGGTTTAAAAATTTATAAGATAAAATATCCCGGACTTCCCAAGGGCTACCCAGTGACGGGTTCGCAAGGTACTAGGCGGTATTGCGGGATGAAAACCCGACACGGCCCTTTCGTAAGAAATTTTAAATATAAAAATTTAAAGATAAAACTTTTTGAAAGAAAAAGTTTTTTTTTTTTTTGAAATAAAAAAGAAAAATGATAAAACTAATAGATCCTTGCTTTCAAAATATCAACAAATAAAAGTCCCCGGCAACGGCGCCAAAAACTTGATGATGATTTTCTAGAAGTTAAATTACAACCAAACTAGAATCCCGAGTAGGCAAGCGTACCTATCGAAATGCTGTATAGGAAGTGTCGTATTGCGATTCGGGGCCTGTTGAGTACTTGTACTCACAAGGAAGAGCTATTATTTTATCAACGGAAAAGTTGGTTTGATTATACTAGATAATAAAACTAAAGCTGAAGCTAAAGAGAAATTCAAATATGAGGAAGCTAGCACTAGATCTAGAATCCCCTTAGACTAAAATAAATCTTCTTGGAAAATAATGAAATGCGAGTTCTTAATTATACTCACTCGACCGTGGAGGTTCCTAAAATATAGAAGCGTCTCTCTCGAGCTCATGCTTCTAACTAACCTTAGGTTGATCGATTAAGACCTCTCGGCCAGTCGAAACCCCTAAGCTTGCTTTATGCGGTGAACCTCACTATTGGATTTGACTCCAATCCGGAAGATTTACGTCGTCCTCTCTCGAGGAGTGCATTCAACTCCTTTTATCTTTGAGTGATCTCCTCGTATCCGCAATCTCTCGGTCATTTAGGATACGGATCTTAGACCGAAGATCATATCCGCGTAATATGAATTCGATGAAATAAAAATCAAAGATAAATCGCAGCGAGAACAATTAAGAACAAGACATTTAATAAGAAGGAGAAAGATCTATTTTATTCTAAGGTTCATCATGATCAAGTGCTAAAAGAAGATTAGCTACTCATCATGATTGGGGAAATACAAAATGAAGTAGGAAAAGACATGTTTGAAATGGAAATAACTAAAATTAAAGTTACAACAAAGGTAAATCAAACTTAGAAATGAGAAAATATAGCAAAAGAAACAGGAAATTACAAGACTCCAACTCCCAAAATTCGACTCCTCAGCATCTGAAGCTGTCTGGAATTTATAGAAAAATTTCTGTTTTGTCACGCCCTAGGTCACGCCCGTGACTCTGGGCGTGTCAGGCTCAGAACCGTCGTCTTGAAAGCCCGGGAACGTTGGAAGAGAAACCGCCAAAATTGGTTAACTGACGGGTCACGCCCCTAGGTCACGCCCGTGACCTAGGGCGTGTCACGGCTGTTTCTGGAAACGGCGAGAAGCTGAAAACGGCGGGAGTGGAAGTTGTCTTCAAGTAGGTGTCACGCCCCCTAGTCACGCCCGTGACTAGGGGCGTGTCAAGCAGGAACGGTCTCTGGCGGTAACGGCTGGAACGGAGGAATAATTGGCTGGAAACGTCCGGGACACGCCCTGGGTCACGCCCGTGACCCAGGCGTGTAATTTTAATCCGACGTGGCAGCGGTCAACGTCTCTTCCATGGGCCGTCACGCCCCGTGTAAGGAGTACACGGGCGTGTCTTCATCCTACACGGGCGTGTCAAGGTCGGTCGACGATCTTTTGGCGCGGTCGACGGGCTCTGGCTGCAGGCTTGGTTATCACGTGTCACGCCCCTGTGTCACGCCCAGGTAGGGCGTGTCACAGGGCGTGTCTAGGCAGAAAACGAGAAAATCCAGTTTTGTTCCAAAAAATATATATATAAGCCCTGCAAGGTTAAAAATCAATTTATTAGAACATATAAATATAAAATATAGAAACTTGTTACTTATAAACTTAATATTATAAAATTGATATAAAATATCTATTATTAATATAAAATAGTGAATAAAAATATAGAAATAATTAGAGTTATCAGCTGTTGTACAACCCCATATCCAGCGAGTGGGCTAACAAGAGCCAAACCGGCCGGCTCAGACTGCCCCAGAGCCCCAGGCGAGTTCGGCAGGGCATATCGAGCCCAGCGTTCCGAGTACGGGCTCAGAAGTCGTAGGGCCGAGCTCGAAATTCGTAGAGCTGAGCCCGGCGGAAGGAAGTCAGTTCATCAGGCGAGCAGATCCGGCCGAGTACGTGCTAGCCCAGAGCCAAGGGCAAGGCGAGCCAGGATTGAAGCATTGAGAGAGGCGAGCTCACTCCTCGCCTTCTCCCGTGGCGTTTGGTGCGGTGAGCTCACTCAACACCTTCTCCCGCGGAGTAGAGTGAGGCGAGCCAGGCCTTTGGCATTGAGAGAGGCGAGCTCACTCAACTCCTTCTTCGGTGGCGTTGAGTGGGGCGAGCGCCCTCACCGCCTTTTACCTCTGAGTAGAGTGAAGCCTTTTCGCCCCAGTACTCGCCGCCCTTGCCGAGTGGACGCCATCTCAGGGCTAGCTCACCCCTTCACATGTGGTGTATTTTTACCATGTTACCCCCTTTTTGACACGCTTTCCTGTGCCCGGTCTTCTAGTGCTTTCTGAGGTACCTTAGCTTCAACACTTGGCTAAGGAGGGGAAGCGCTCTAAGATCATCCGGGTGTGTGTTGGGACATCTGTGCTGGAGCCTTGGGTCTGTCCCTGGTCCTTTTCCTTTGTCATTTGGGATCGTGGGGAGAGAAGTAAGTGTGTGATCACCCCTTCCCCAAGGGTCGAACTCCTCAGGGACCGATTTTTCAGTTTCAACATTTTTTGTGCGGTGAGCGTGGAGCGTGGTTAGCAAAGAAAATCTTCCGCAAGTCGGATGGAAAGAGATGAAGGGCAAGGTTCAGGCAGGGCGAGCTCGCAACCCCCTCCCCCTCCCGCGACGGCAGGGATGTCCGCGGAGCTCAGAGAGGAATTGCTCGGACTCATCAGGGTCGCACTCGGCATGCGATCCAAGATCACAACGTCGGTGGTTCCCGTGGTCTCCGACCTGGCACTGGGAAATGACGTGCCCATCAGGCGAGCAGGGAAGGAAGTCGCGAGCGAGGGGGGAGAGCGAGCCGAGGGGGCGAGTCCTTTTCCCGGGCTTTGCAGGCGAGTACCACTTCGGTGAGACAGTGGGGAGGGAGTTCCCAACTCGCTTAGCTGAGGGGGGAAGCCCCTTCAGTGAGTTCGTTTCTTTTGCCCCAGTTCCAGAGGGGTTCCGAGAGCCAGAGCTATCCTACTACTCAGGGAAGGGAGATCCAGTCCAGCATGTCTAGTGGTTTGAGGACGTGGTCTATATCCGACAGATGTCGGATGGCTTCAAGGGTAGGCTCTTTTCCATTACCCTCAGGGAGAAAGCGAGAAAGTGGTTTCATTAGCTTCCGGTCGGCTCCATCTACTGCTTCGAGGAACTGCGCAGAGGGTTCATGTTGAGATTCACCACCTCAAAGAAAAGAAAGAAGGAGGCCGAGTCCTTGTTCCGTATCAAACAGAAAGCAGGGGAGACCCTGGGAAGTTATCTGGACAGGTTTCAGGAAGAACTGTCCCAGGTACAGGACATGCTAGGGCACACCATGATGGTTGCCTTCACCCTGGGTCTCCAGCCCGGGTTCTTCTCCATGTAGTTGAAAAGGATGCCTCCAGTGTCTTTTGAGGCGCTCCTGGAGAGGGCGGCGAGGGAGGCCGACATGGAAGCAGCACACCCAGAGTTTGCCCGAAGGTTGGCCACGTGGGTCGTGGAGGAGGAGAAGCCAAGGGGTGGTCGAGCCCAGGAGGAGAGAAGGGTCGAGTCTCGGTAGAGGGAGCAGCAGCAGCAGCAGCCCAGGTGGGGGCATCAGGAACCAAACAACTGGTTTGGTTGGAGGCCGGAGTGGAGGGATCAAGGGCCACGAAGGGGTTATCAGGGAGGAGATAACCGCTAATGTGGGCGCAGCCTGTTTTACCCCCAGGGGGGAGGTAGGGTCAGAGACCCCCCCCTTCTCGATCAGGAGGAAGCCATGGCTATAGCCCTAGGAGGGAGAAGGAGAGGACAACCAAGGAGGAGGAGGTAGGTCAGGGTAGACCTACCCTACTGTGACAACCATCAAGAGGAGGGGCACACGACGATCACATGCCCAGAGTTCCTCGAGATATGGGGAAACAGGGAGCGGCAGCAGCAGCAGCAGCAATAGAACCACAAGGAAGTGCAGATTGAGGATGTCTGGCCTCAGGCAGAGGGGGATCGTTGCGAAGACTGGGCAGATGTGGGGACCCGAGGAGGGATCAGAGTGATCCATGGGGGGTGGGGGTCGAAGCTTCCCGGAATGCAAGCCTCCACACCATGTACCGAAGGGGCATCGACACCATATCCAAGACCCCACCCCCAGAGGAGAGGATCACTTTCTTGAGGGAGGACATGCCGGGTCATGAGGACCCCTTCTTGCGATGAGCTTGTCATCCAAACGGCCATTGAGAATTTCACGGTCTCTCGGATCCTCATTGACAACGGGAGCTCTGTAACCATCATCTTCAAGAAGCCCTTCGACGCCATGCAGGTAGAAGCCAAGAGGGCGCTGGCCTCCGATGGGCCACTCTTCGGTTTTTCGGGGGAGAGGAAAGAAGTAGAAGGG
Source organism: Platanthera zijinensis (assembly GCA_039513925.1). Lineage (NCBI taxonomy): Eukaryota > Viridiplantae > Streptophyta > Magnoliopsida > Asparagales > Orchidaceae > Platanthera > Platanthera zijinensis. The sequence goes on from CM077092.1 coordinate 159,657,382, forward strand.
GGAGTGGGTCTCCATATCAGCTTAGGGGGGCAGTCCAGGAACTGCCGATTTGTTATAGTAGAGGCCCCCAACAGCTACAACGCAATTTTTTGGCGGCCCCTCATAAGCGCCTTCAGCTGCGTCCCCTCCTCTTTCCATCAATGCCTTAAGTTCAACGTGGAGGGGATCAAGGTCCGAGTCCGCGGTGACCCCAAGGCGTCTCGAGAATGTTACGTGAAGGCAGTAAATTCCATTTCTTGGCAGAAGGAGGCCGAAGAAATGGGGAGGAGGATTGAAGAGGTGGGTGAGCAGGAGGTCGGAGAAGAAATCACGGAAGTAGAAGGGATGTAGGGGGAGGCCCGCGAGGAGGTACTCCCCGAGGAGTCGGTAGAGGCGATGGACGTGGAAGGAGGGGAGGTCCTTACCCCAGGAGGGGAGGATATTGCAGAATGGGAGGAGCAGTCCTGGTTGGAGGCTACCGAGGAAGTGGTGGAGATGGAAGTTCTCACCCAGGATGGTAGGGTGGAGAAGGTCCGCATCAGCGAGGGGTTGACCCTGGAGGATCAAGGCAGGATGCTTGAGTGCATCCAGAAGAATGTGGACGTCTTCGCCTGGAGCACGACCGAGATGCCTAGGATCGATGCTGACATCATCTGCAACCGCCTCAACCTGGACCCAGAGGCTCGCCCCATCCAACAGAAGAGGAGGTCTGTCACGGACAAGCTGGCCAAACCAATCAGGGAGGAAGTCTCCAAGCTCCACAAGGCCGGCTTCATCTCTAAAATTCAATACACCGGATGGGTCTCAAATGTTGTAATGGTAAAAAAAGGGGATGGCCGGTGGAGGATGTGTGTAGACTTTTCACTTCTTAATAAATCATGCCCGAAAGATTGTTATCCCTTGCCTTGAATCGACGCGCTGGTAGACTCAGCCGTCGGTTTTTTTGTAATGAGTTTCTTAGATGCCTTTTCAGGTTATCATCAGATCATGATGCACCCTCCCGACATAAAGGATGTCTCATTCATCACAAGAGATGGATTATACTGCTACAAGATGATGCCTTTTGGGTTGAAAATGTAGGGGCAACATTCCAGAAGATGATGGACTGTATATTCCAGGGACAAAAGGGGAGGAACCTAGAAGTATACGTGGATGACCTGATGATAAAGAGTCGGGAGGTCGGCTCTCACCTCCGGGATCTGGAGGAGACATTTGGCACCCTGCGTAAATACAAGATGAGGTTGAACCCCTTGAAGTGTGTCTTTGGGGCCAGCAGGGGAAAATTCCTGGGACATCTACTCACTCTCGCGGGAGTAGAACCAAATCCTGATAAAGTCAAGGCAATAATGGAGCTAGGGGCCCCCGGAACGCCAAGGATGTCCAACGGCTGACGGGGAGGTTGGCCGGGCTTAGTAGGTTTCTCTCCAGGGCTGGGGAAAAGTGTTCCCCTTTCTTCAGAGCCTTGAAGGGGGGCAAGAAGTTTGAATAGTCCGAGGAGTGCGAGAAGGCATTCCAGGAACTGAAAAAACAACTCACCCAGCCCCATCTTCTCCAAGTGCACAAGAAAGGAGAGGACTTGTTCCTGTATTTGGGGGTTGGGTCGAGGCTCTCAGTTGGTCCTAGTCAGGCAAGAAGGCAAGAAGCAGCTGCCCATCTATTACGTGAGTAGGGTTTTGAGGAAGGCGGAACTCCGTTACCCCATCTTATAAAAATTGGCCTTTGCCCTGATCATCTCGGCCCGGAGACTCAGGCCCTACTTCCAGGCACACTCCATCCAGGTGGTGACTGACCACCCCCTCCACAACATCTTCGAGGGGGTGGAGCACTGAGGGAGACTCGCTAAGTGGTCGGTAGAATTGAGCGAGTTCGACATCTCCTTTGTCCCTCGACTCGCAATCAAGGCACAAGCGATGGCTGACTTCCTGGCTGACTTTGTGGTCGAGGTAGCAGATGACAAACTCACCAATCCCGTCCCTTGGAAAGTGATGGTTGACGGGGCGTCCGGGAAGCACTCCTTGGGGGTCGGGGACGTCTTGGAGAGCCCTCAAGGGTCCAGGATCAAGCAGATGGCGGTAATACATTTCTCCATGACCAACAATCAGGCCGAGTACAAGGCAGTGATCGCAGGGCTACGCTTGGCCAGGGAGCTGGAAGTGCATGATGTGAAGGTCCTCACTGACTCCATGGTGGTAGCCTCACAGGTCAACGAGGAGTTCGAAGCAAGGGAGCCTACCCTGCAACGGTATCTGGCCAAGGTCAAGGGAATCATTGGGGGGTTCCAAACCTTCTCCATTCAACATGTGCCGCGGGAGGAAAATGAACAGGTCGACCATCTTGCCAAGCACGGCCCTCGGGTGGGGGGCACCATCACTGACCTCTTCCACCCATCCTTGGAGGAAGGAGAGTTGATGGAGATAGATCAGCGACCCACATGGATGGACCCCTTCATCACTATTTTGTCCACTGGAGAGTACTTAGAAGGGATGGACAGAAAGAAACTCAAGTACAAGTCAGCATACTACCTCTTGCGCGACGGACAGCTCTATCAAAAGACTCTCTCGGGGTTGATGGCTCATTGTGTGGCTGAGGGGGAGGTGTCGAGGATTTTGGAAGAGGTCCACTCGGGGGAGTGTGGGAGTCACTCGAGAGGTCGGACCCTGGAGGGGAGAATTATTAGGCTGGGCTACTTCTGGCCTACCCTAGGGCATGACGCCTTAAAATTTGCCAAAAAATTCCATAAGTTCCAACAGTTCGCCCCCTCCAACTAAAACCGGCTCAGTGACTCAGGAGTATCACGCCCCCCTTACCTTTCGCAATTTGGGGAATGGATCTGGTAGGACCTTTCCCCAAGGCGAGCGGGCAGATAAGATTCTTGTTGGTGATGATTGACTATTTCTCCAAGTGGATGGAGGTGAAGGCGTTGGCCAAGGTGACCTCGCAGATTATCCGAAATTTTTTATGGGGGAAATCATCTGTAGGCATGCGATGCCCCAGGCCATCGTCACCGACAACGGACCGCAGTTCGCCAATAACGAGTTCATCAAATTCTGTGGAGAGCTCGGGATTGACCTTAGGTTTGCCTCTGTACATCACCCAAGAAGCAACAGGCAGGTGGAAGCGGCCAACAAGGTTATCGTGAACCTCCTGAAAAAGAATGTTCAAAATTTGAAAGGGAGTTGGGTGGAGCAGCTCCCCTCCGTTCTTTGTGCCCTATGGACTACCCCCAATACCGCCACAGGGGAGACACCCTTCAAACTTTCTCATGGAAGCGAGGAGGTGCACCCCATCGAACTCGAGGTCCGTACTCCCAGGGTCGCTGATGCGGAAGATGGAAGAGAGGAGTGGAGAGTTGAAAACGAGGAGGAACAACGACTCTCCTTGGACCTGGTATAAGAATTGCGTGACCTATTAGCGGTTCGGCAAGAGGAAGTCATGCGGAGGATGGCTAAGTACTTTGACAAACATGTTCGGGTCAAATAGTTTGTGGAAGGTGACCTAGTCCTAAAGAAGGTAAATGCGGGGGGAAGATCAGCTGCCATGGGAAAGCTCCATCCAAACTGGGAGAGGCCTTACATCATAAAAGAGGCACTAAGATCGGGGGGATACCGCCTCCAAAATGGGGAGGGCGAGACCTTGAGCCACACCTGGAGCGGCGACGACCTGAAATGCTTCTATCCTTGAATATTTGTATGTGCCTTAGTTTTTTTTCAATACAATTTGTTTCATTCATTTGAGCCCTTTTTGTCTGATAATCGTAACGGTGACATGAGATGTTGCGGAACTTTCATAGCATAATATCGAAAACCCTCAAGAAATGTTCTAACTCTTCTCGCTCTAGGGTTAGGTCTCGATTATCCCGCTGTCAGGCTCCCTCTAAGCTGGTAGGGCAGGGGTCTCGATGGACGTCATTATGACCCTGGGGCTGAGCCCGGAGGATGTTCAACACCCACCCTATGGCTCCGATCTAGCTGACTTGCCTAGTGGTAGCACCCGGGAGAGGCAAATGTTCTTAGTCTTTTCTCTCTGGGGTTAGGTCTCGATTCTCCCGCTGTCAGGCTCCCTCCAAGCTGGTAGGGAAGGGATCTCGATGGACGTCATTATGACCCTGGAGCTGATCCCGGAGGATGTTCAACACCCTCCCTCAGGCTCCCATCTAGCTGACTGGTCTGGTGGTAGCACCCGGGAGAGGCAAATGTTCTAAGTCTTCTCGCTCTGGGGTTAGGTCTCGATTCTCCCGCTGTCAGGCTCCCTCCAAGCTGGTAGGGCAGGGGTCTCGATGGACGTCGTTATGACCCTTAGGCTGAGCCTGGAGGATGTTCAACACCCGCCGTCAGGCTCCCATCTAGCTGACTGGCCTGGAGGTAGCATCCGGAAGAGGCAAATGCTCTAAGTCTTCTCGCTCTGGGGTTAGGTCTCGATTCTCCTGTTGTCAGGCTCCCTCTAAGCTGGCAGGGCAGGGGTCTCGATGGACATTGTTATGACCCTGGAGATGAGCCTGGAGGATGTTCAACACTCGCCCTCAGGCTCCCATCAAGCTGACTGGCCTTGTTGTAGCACCCGGGAGAGGCAAATGTTCTAAGTCTTCTCGCTTTGGGGTTAGGTCTCGATTCTCCCACTGTCAGGCTCCCTCCAAGCTGGCAGGGCAGGTGTCTCGATGAACGTTGTTATGACCCTGGGTATAAGCCCGGAGGATGTTCAACCCCCGCCCTCAGGCTCCCATCTAACTGACTGGCCTGGTGGTAGCACCCGGGAGAGGCAAATGTTCTAAGTCTTCTCGCTCTGGGGTTAGGTCGAGATTCTCCCGCTGTCAGGCTCCCTCCAAGCTGGCAGGGCAGGGGTCTCGATTGACATCATTATGACCCTGGGGCTGAGCCCGGAGGATGTTCAGCACCTGCCCTAAGGCTCCCATCTAGCTGACTGGCCTGGTGGTAGCACCCGGGATAGGCAAATGTTTTAAGTTTTCTCGCTCTAGGGTTAGGTCTCGATTCTCCCGCTGTCATGCCCCCTCCAAGCTAGCAGGGCAAGGGCCTCGATGGACGTCATTATGACCCTAGGGCTGAGCCCGGAGGATGTTCAACACCTGCCCTCAGGCTCCGATATAGCTGACTTGCCTGGTGGTAGCACCCGGGAGAGGCAAATGTTCTAAGTCTTCTCGCTCTGGAGTTAGATCTCGATTCTCTCGCTGTCATACTCCCTCCAAGCTGGCAGAGAAGGGGTCTCGATGGACGTCGTTATAACCCTTGGGCTGAGCACGGAGGATGTTCAACACCCGCCCTCAGGCTCCTACCTAGCTGACTAGCCTTGTGGTAGCACCCAGGAGAGGCAAATGTTCCTAGTCTTCTCGCTCTTGGGTTAGGCCTCGATTCTCCCGCTTGTCAGGCTCCCTCCAAGCTGGCAGGGCCGGGGTCTCGATGGACGTTGTTACGCACCGAGGTGTGGACCTTAAATTTGACACATGGCAAGCATGTACAAGCAAACCCGCCAGTTAGAAAGGCGAACTCAAGGGGCTTTGTCCCCCTTGGTTTTCTATTAAGGGAATTTTTTATCCCACCTCTGGTTGAGAGAAGAGTGCACCTCCTAGACGAGCCCATTCTCGCAAAGGTCTGCTCGGCAAAGGGTACTTCTCGGTATATTGGGCGGGAACCGACAGCGGCCTGACCACTGACGCGTTGTGAATTTTCGACAAAGAAGAGCGAGGGGAGACTCGCAGGAAAGCGAAGTGTTCACGAGTCTGGCCACTGCCGACGCTCAGGACCCCTCGACGAGTGCGAATCCTAACTCACGTGCATTCTAGCGCTGAAGGTAAAAAGAAGATAGAAAATTCTTTATCATTATAATTTCAAAAAGGGGGCTCGCCTCGGCGAGATTACAAAAGGGGGGGGGACAAATTACAAGAAGAATGAATAAAGCAGGGGAGGAGATCCGGTCAGCTCTCGCCCTCCTCCCCTAAAGGATGGTCCTCCTCCTCTTCTTCGAGCAGCGGCTCCTTGTCCTTCACCTCCTAGAAAAGGGAGCCAAAGCTTTCCTCTTTCCCGCTAGGCGGAGACGGCAGGAATAGACTTGACAGAAGGTCTCAGACCGCCACTTCCTCGCATCCCTCCGCCAGGATCCCTAATCCCCTTATGGCGCCCAGGAGGCATTCGACAGACTCGATCGAGTTGACTCGCAGTCGCTCCATGACCTCCCCCTCGCCGAATACCCAAGGTTGCTTATTGGGAAAAGGGGGCTCTGTGCCATCTGGGGGGAAGATGGCTTCCGTCAGCCGACGGACCTCGCCTTGGAGATCACGGTTCTGCTCCTTCAGTACCACCACCTCAACCGCCGACCGAGCAGCAAGAGCCCCCTGCTCGACAATATGGTACATCTTCTCGCGCGAACTGGCCTCCTGATCAGTGAGGCGGACCTGCAGCTGGGCGACCTCACCCTCCAGCTCGCTAGCGCGGGCCTGCAGCACCCTAGCAGACTCGACATCCTGAAAGATAAAGAGGTCAGATTCTTGGTGAAAATATTTTTCTAAGTTAAAATGAGAGTGGGTTAGTTCTTACCAGCCCACCCGAGGCTTCGTTGAGTAAGCGCTCGGCAATGCCGAACCGCCGCTCCGCGTCGGCATCTCTCTATGTTGAAAGGTCGCGCTCCGTCTCGGCCTTTTACAGGAGCTTGCTGAGCTGAAAGCCGCGGCGAACCATCATGTGATGGGGCTCGAAGGCCCTCAGATGGGCCTACAGACCCTCGTGGCCTATCTGCCGAGGAGTCAAGTTCTTGTAGGCCTCGGTACCATCCTGGCCGTACAGGCCGACACCGCGGGCGAACGCGTGGCCCGTAGGAGGCCGGCGAGCTCCCCAAGAGGGGGCGCGAGTAGAGACTAAAACTCGGTGGGCCCCCTCATCCCAGCTCAGCATCGGCTCGCCGGCCGCGTCCTTGCTTCTTCCCACCTTGCCGAAGTGGGGGTGGTCCATTGGAATTCCCGAATCGCAGGGAGCAACCTCCTCCACAGAGGGAGGGGAGGAGGACCCACGCTTCTTCCCGTAGGGGGGATGACGCCTCCTTTAGTGGGCTCGCCGGGGCTTCGTCAGAAAAAATCTCCGACGAGCTCATGAATTTGACAAGCGACGAGGGTTTCTGTGGCTGGCCTTGTGAGATCGCCCTCGCCTTTATTTGCTTAGGGGCCGAGGGACGGTGGAGCAAGCTTAGCCCTCCGAGCTCAACCGCCTCTTCCTGGAAGGCTTGCCTCTCACCTTCACTTCTCAGCATGCCTCAGCTGCAGCCCGAGCTCGCTCGAGCGGGTCCGAGAATACTCCCGGGTCAACGAAGGGAGGGTTCTCCGGGACCAGTCGCTCCCCTGTACAAAAAGACTTAGCTGAAGAAAAGGGTTTTAACTGATCAGGCCGAGTATGGTGAGAAGAAAGTGGGCGAGACATACCTTCGCAAGGAAGGACAGGCGGCAGGGATCCGAGGCCGTGACGAAGGAAGGCGACTTCAAAGTCCTTGTATAAAAAGAACTTGTGAAGCTCGGCATCATTTCCGGACACGAACAGTGGGTGGTACACCTCCTCTCTTTTCTGCAGGGGCAAGAAGGGAATGTTGCCGAGGTCGCCCCGGATGAAGACAACCTTCGACATCCAGTTGTGGTTCTTGTTGGCGACCTCGCGGATTTTTATGGAAGAACCACCGAAGAAGGCGAACCCGTCGGCGTTGGACTTGTAAGAGAAGAGTTTGCGGAAGACGTTCAGATTGAACTCAATCTGCTCTCGGCGGAGGTAGCATGCAAATCCAACTACCATAGCGATGGTGTTGGGGTTGAGCTGTGCGGGCATGGCGCCGTAATACTTAAGGACCTGACGGACCTCAGGCCAGAGCGGCAAGCGCAACCCCACCTCAAAATGCGAGATGGGGAAGGCGAGCTCATCCTCAAAGGAGTTTATGGCCTCATGCTCCGCCGGGAGGCGGGCAACGAAACCGGCAGGAACATAGTCTGCCACAAACTCGACGAGCTCGGCCGTCGTAGTATTGCCCTCAAAGAAGCAATGGTCGGCGAAGTTCTGGGAGCATTTGATGCGATCATCGGAATCGGGGTTTCCCTTTCCCATACACGCCGAGGGGAGGAAAGCACGCGAGCAGAGGACAAGGGAGGGAAGGAGGGGAAAAGATAAGGCAATAAAGGCATAGCAAGGGGGTAGGTGAGGATCCCTATTTATAGAAAAAGGGGAGGAGAACCGAAGCCGACTGACCAGCCCGACTCACTAATTTTTATAGATAAGGAATTCGAAAAGACACGCACCATTCAAAAGAAGAAAAACACGCTCGCATAACGAAAACTTATACAATTTATTAGCATAAAGAGAGCAAATTGTCCAGTACAAGGCAACTTAAAAGCACATGCATGGGCCAGGAGACAGCTGGGGCGAGTGCCGGTCGACTCGCAAGGGAGCCGTCCTTAATTACCCCGTTCTCGCCGGCCCAATGTCGCCAACCGCTGCGCAAAGAGTTATCGAAGCTGCCCCAGATTCTTTTTCGCCGCTCTCAAATTCTCATCAATCTCGTCGAAGAGAATGGAGGAAGACGTTGCCACATACGCCGAGCTGACCCTCGCCTCGCCAGCAAGGTGCGCGCACTCCTCCTGCAGCCTGGAATTATCTTTCTTCATCTCGTGGAGCTCGTGCACTAACCTTTTGAGGACCAATTGGCTTCGCCTCGACCGTTCGGGGCTATCCACCTCTGAGTCTAGGAAGATGTCTAAAGTGCGTGGCGATGGAAGAGGCGAGTAGCCAGCCCGTTCGGTTGAATCATCAGCCCCAGATCCGCTAGGAAGGCCTACACAGGAGATTCAGGATAGCGAGTGGGGGGAGCGAGCACCAATTGGAATCAGATGCAATGTGAGGGGATCAGAGACATAGCTTCAGAATTATGGGGGGAATCTTGAGCAGATGTATCCTCGGCGTCCTCCCCAGTAGCCGTGGGAGTGGAAGAGGGTTGCCAAGAAGAATTACGAGCCAGCGACCCAAACTTCTATGAGTCCAGCCCCATGGTTTCGGTTGTAGGGAGAGAGTCTTGCGGACGTGGGTCAGACGGTTCCTCAGGCGCCTTGGCTAGGAGATTCTCGACCCTCGGCGTGGAGATCTCGCCACCATAGTCTTGTTAGATGGTGAGGTCCACAAAGTCTTTGTAACGACCCCATCCGTTAAATGACGTATAGTAGAAGGTCCGGCCGGGGCCCCACACTATATGCCACAAACAGACGGTGGGGTCACAGGATAATACCAAACCAAACACGAATCCTAACTCAGAGCATTCTAGCGGAAGCTTTAAGTAGTAATTTGAACTCTAACCAGGAATGTCCAATATATAAACCACCTTTATATATAACCACGGAATGTACACAAATATATAGAGTTTGGCCTTAAGGCCTTATAGTTCCACTTTTCACACCGTATGGTTTACAAACCTCGGCGCGTAGGCCGGCCATACATGAGTAAAAGAAAACAAGCAAAAACATTTGCTTAGCCTTCAAGGGCTAGCCGCAGCAGCAGCAGCAACAGCAGTAGGGCTTCAGCCCTTCACTTACCACTTGGCTCTCCAGCACCTGCATGGGAACAATCCACCCAACCGGTGGCAAACAATGCAACGGTCAGCATTTAGCTGACCCAATTATAACAATCCTACCCCTTTCTTGGGGCATTAGCATTCTTTCCCTGCAAAGCATGGCATCATCATATAGAAACTATGTCCGCGCAGGCACATTTAAGCCATCACAACTATCGGCCACACGGCCCGACAGTCCGTGCACTCAGGGCACATTCTTGGTGTACCGGAATACCAGGGTCAACACCACCGTCTACACGGTATTTGAGCATTCTAGTCTTTCCGGCGCGCGGGCCTTAGACTCTCATTAGGCGCTCCAACAAAACCTATAACCAGGCTTCCAAGTCGGACGGACCTAACGCAGGTACGGATCAGCCACCCCCCATTGCTCAAGTCGCCGTGCCACCTCGAATACGGAAGTATCCATGGCTATTTATAGGCGCGGGTTGGTTTCACCTTTCCTGTTCGGCAATCTGCCTTTTCAACGAGTTGCAGCCCAACGGCTCAACCGCTCATAAAGTGGCAACGCACGGCCACAAGAGTTGCATCCAACCCTCTTCATTTTCTGGACATCATCCAGTACTTCCTGCTGCACCAAGCAACAGGTAGGCACAAGGCAACACAAGCCATAATCACGGAGCCTTCTCCGATATGCAAACAAGCATCACCAATCCAGACTATGTCCAGATGGGCTTCACATAGCATGCCTAGAGCCGTACTCCAATTCCGGCCTCTAACAAGGGGGACTTCACATATCTACCCCAAGGGACACCACAACCCACCGCACACTCGCGGGGAAGGGTTTTCCCTATGCAATGCAGAAAAGAAGGACTTCACATGTCCAAGAAGGGAGATCGTTACCCTTGTCGATCTCTTGGGAGCCATCGAAAACTAGCCGGTGAGAAAGAACCGCAGCAGCCTTGCCTTCACAACGCCGGCTTCGGATCACGAATCGGACCACGGGAACTCCGCCGGTGGCTTGATCTCCTCCTCCTTCTTCTTCCGCCTCTCTCTTTCTCTCTTCCTTAAGCAAATGAAGAATGAAGTCTTCACCAGCCTTCACGGATTAAATCCAGCCAGGAAATCACCTGAGCCCTTGGATCAAAAGAGAGAAATCTGAACGGCCACGATTTGCCCAAAAACTCAATTTTTGGCTGACACGGCCTGTGACACGCCCGTGTCACAGGCCGTGTACCCTTAAGCGGCACACGCGGTATTCGTACCGACTCAGATTTACCAGAACACGGGCATCGACACGCCCGTGTCGAACCTGACACGCCCGTGTCATTCCTAAGACACTCCCGTGTCACCCCTGCCTCATCGAGCTGCAAGTAGTACACGGGTAGGCACACGGCACCTGACACGCCCGTGTCCAACCTGACACGCCCGTGTTCAAGGCTTGGTTCAAGGCCGTGTAATCTTCTGACTCAAAACGCATTTTATTTGCGTGACACGCCCTGGGACATGCCCGTCTCCCAGGCCGTGTACCTCCGACACGCCCTGGGACACGCCCGTGTCCCAGGCCGTGTAACATGACTTGCACCTCAAAACCATTTTGATTCTTTTTGGGGTCTTTTTGGGGTGTTACAATCCTCCCCCCTTAACAAAATTTCGTCCCGAAATTTGCACGGTAAGGACATAAGAACCAACAATGCTATAATTTGATAACTCTGTTATAACAAAAGTACACGGTCTACAGTTTATACAAACAGCTCGGGAAATTCAGCTCGCACGGTCTGCTCTCGCTCCCATGTTACTCTTCACGGCCACAATTGTCCCATCGGACCTTGACCATCCCGATCACTTTGTTCCGCAACTGTTTCTCGGCTCGATCCTCGATCCGAATGGGTCTAACCCTCGTCGTTAGCCCATACTCGACCGGTACACGATCATTCTCCACTACTTGAGCTGGATCCGTCTCCGCCTTACGAAGGACTGAGATGTGAAATACATCATGTAATCCACTCAAGTCTGCTAAAAGTGCTAGTCGATAAGCAGCTTCCCCAACTCGCTCCACCACCTCAAACGGACCAAGATACCTCGGACTTAACTTTTTCAAACGCCGAATCCGTGACATGCCTTTGAAGGGTTTGATCTTCAAATATACCCAATCACCCACCGCAAACTCCACGTTCCGGTGCTTGGCATTGTAGTACTTCGCTTGACGATCTTGGGCTATCAATAGCCTCTCCCGAATAGAGCGTATGAGCGAGGTAGCTTCTTCGACTTCCTTTTTCCCACTCAGCTTAGATTCGCCTGCTTCTGCCCAAGTTAACGGTGTACGGCATTTACGACCATATAAAGCCTCAAATGGTGTCATACCAATACTCGCTTGGTAGCTATTATTATAGGCAAATTCGACAAGAAATATATAATCTTCCCATCTCTTACCAAAGTCTAGGGCGCATATGCGGAGCATGTCCTCCATCGTCCTGTTGGTTCGTTCAGTCTGGCCATCCGTTTGGGTATGAAAGGTCGTACTAAACGCTAACTTTGTACCCAACATTTGATGAACGAGCCGCTAATCATTCGATGTGAACCGCCCATCACGGTCACTAACGATGCTCCGAGGAACACCGTGCAGTCGAACAACCTGCTCCACATAAAGCTTGGCCAAGGTTTCCACTGAATCGTCTCTTCTGTTTGGAAGGAAGTGCGCCACTTTTGTCAACCGGTCCATGATGGTGATTTTCTAGAAGTTAAATTACGTCCAAACTAGAATCTCGATTAGGCAAGTGTACCTATCGAAATGCAGTATAGGAAGTGTCGTATTGCGATTCGGGGCCTGTTGAGTACTTGTACTCACAAGGAAGAGCTATTATTTTATCTAACAGAAAAGTTGGTTTGATTATACTAGATAATAAAAATAAAGCTGAAGCTAAAGAGAAATTCAAATATGAGAAAGCTAGCACTTGATCTAGAATCCCCTTTGACTAAAATAAATCTTTTTGGTAAATAATGAAATGCGAATTCTTAATTATACTCACTCGACCGTGGAGGTTCCTAAAGTATAGAAGCGTCTCTCTCGAGCTCATGCTTCTAACTAACCTTAGGTTGATCGATTAAGACCTCTCGGCCAGTCGAAACCCCTAAGCTTGCTTTATGCGGTGAACCCCGCTATTGGATTTGACTCCAATCCGGAAGATTTACGTCGTCCTCTCTCGAGGAGTGCATTCAACTCCTTTTATCTTTGAGTGATCTCCTCGTATCCGCAACCTCTCGGTCATTTAGGATACGGATCTTAGATCGAAGATCATATCCGCGTAATATGAATTCGACGAAATGAAAATCAAAGATAAATCGTAGCGAGAATGATTAAGAACAAGACTTTTAATAAGAAGGAGAAAGATCTATTTTATTCTAAGGTTCATCATGATCAAGTGCTAAAAGAAGATTAGCTACTCATCATGATTGGGAAAATACAAAATAAAGTAGGAAAAGACATGATTGAAATGGAAATAACTAAAATTAAAGTTGCAACAAAGGTAAATCTAACTTAGAAATGAGAAAATACAGCAAAATAAACAGAACATTACAAGACTCCAACTCCCAAAATTCTTCCCCTCAGCATCTGAAGCTGTCTGGAATTTATAGAAAAATTTCTGTTTGGTCACGCCCCTAGGTCACGCCCGTGACCTAGGGCGTGTCAGGCTCGGAACCGTCGTCTTGAAAGCCCGGGAACGTTGGAAGAGAAACCGCCAAAATTGCTTAATTGACGGGTCACGCCCCTAGGTCACGCCCATGACCTAGGGCGTGTCACGGCTGTTTCTGGAAACGGCGGGAAGCTGAAAACGGCGGGAGTAAACTGGTCTTCAAGGAGGTGTCACGCCCCCTAGTCACGCCCGTGACTAGGGGCGTGTCTTGCTGGAACGGAAATCTGGCGGCAACGGCTGGAACGGCGCGTTAATGCTTGGAAACTTCCTCGACACGCCCTGGGTCACGCCCGTGACCCAGGCGTGTAATTTTAATCCGACGTGGCAGCGGTCAACGGTTCTTCCATGGGCCGTCACGCCCCGTGTAAGGAGTACACGGGCGTGTCTTCATCCGACACGGGCGTGTCAAGGTCGATCGACGATCTTTTGGCGCGTTCGACGGCTCTGGATGCAGGCTTGGTTATCACGTGTCACGCCCCTGTGTCACGCCCAGGTAGGGCGTGTCACAGGGCGTGTCTAGGCAGAAAAAATGAAAATCCTTCTTTTTGCTCCAGATAACCTGTAGATCAGCCCTGCAAGATTAAAATTGATTTTATTGGAACAAAGAGATATAAATTATAAAAACAAGTTAAAATAAACTTAATATTATAAAATTAATATAAAATATCTAACTATTAATATAGAAAAATAAGTAAAAAGAAAGAAATAAATAGAGTTATCAAATACCCCCATACTTATCCGTTTGCTAGTCCCGAGCAAACAACTTTCTATAGGGAGTAGAAAAATTTTAAATGCTAGAAAAGAAAATTGAACTTAAGGAGTAAAATGCGAAGTCTTATGCCTATGTTTGTAGATACTTTTGTAGAAAGACTTACTTAGCATATAAATTAGGTTTTTATTTTTCTTAAAAATGCGTTTTAACTATTATTTTTACTTTTAAGATGAAAGTCCGGTAAATCTTAAAATTATCTTTAGGGAGAGTGTAGCGTGCGTACTAAGATAACATTGCACAAACAAAGATTAAGATACCCTCCAAAGAAATCCATCAATGTCGATGGCCATAGGCTTGCCCTTTCACACTCTCGCCACGGCACTAGTCTAACTTATAAACATAAATCAATAGGGCTTAATTAGGTTGAAATGTAGGCTTAGGTTTTTGGTGAGGGTAATCAAAGATAAACATGATGGCTAGTCACACCAAAACCTAGAGAAGCTTGTACATAAAGATTTGCTATGACTTTAAAGAACGTAGCCAATTTCCTAAATTCCTTTGTTTCTTTTCTTATTTTTTAACTCTCTCATCATATTGATTTTTTTCTTCCTCTTCATTTATTATTATTATTATTATTTTTTTAATGATAATTTTTTTCTTTAATTTGAAGAGGAGAAAAATAAATCAACTTTTTTTTATAAGAAAAGAGCCACCAAAAATGAAAAGGCTCCTAATCACTCACAAAATATTTGTTCATTTGTTCTTTCAAGCTCGGGTTTAGGTGTGTAATTAGGATGCTTTTTAGGCTTTGGTAAATCATTTGGTGGAGCTAAAACAAAAGGAAAAGGTAATAGGATCAGATTGGCTAAGCAAAGTTAAAATTTTAGGTGCGGGTACAAAAGCTCAAACTAGCCAAAGGGAGTGCCTAAATCATATTTATGCTAATGAGTTAATCTTATGCAAAGTCTTGAGAATAGTTAGAGGGCAAGTTCTAGACATCGAAAAAGAATAACTCTCTCTTGGTCCGCGAAATATCTCTCTAGCAAACTTCTACTTACTCACCTAAATTATTTTAGAGTTTTACCGGTTTTCAAAATTGAAGTAAAATAAGTTGTTTCTACGCATTTAGAAAAATGAAAATCTAATTATATGCTGAATATTTAGATCTACTAAAAATTCTACTTACACGTGCACTTAACTAGAAACACAGCATGGCCAACAGTTCTACTCCAAATTCAACATTCAATTAAAACATCAAAATTCTCTAAACACTATAAACAAGTTGAATTACTAGGAATTTTGCATATGAATAAATATAGAAATAAAGACTTCCCTAATTTAATTTTTGATTTTCTATTTTTTTTCATTTTTTTTTTAATTTTTTTGAAAAACAAAATTTTAAGATGAAATAAAATTTTTTATAAATTTTTAAAATTTTTGTTTCAAAATTTTTTTAAACAAAATTTTTATATGTTTTGCTTGAGAAATATCCCTCCCCCATACTGAAGCAATACATTGTCCCCAATGTAAAAATTAAGAAAATACAAGAAGAGGAAACTTCCCTGAGAAGCGCAAACTAGCATCAAAAGATACCTGTAAGAGAGTAGCAAAGCAAAACATAATATTTTATAGATTTTTTTTTTTTTATCATAATAAAAACAGATACATGAAAGTAAAATAAAGATACAGATACAAAGAGGTGGCCCTCTACAGCATGTCCTTCTCCAACACACACGCAGTATCAACCAACGCCTGAAACCCTTGGTTCACTGAACTCGAAAGCAGGAATCGCAACTCATCCCGCAATCCTTCATAGAACCGATTCGTCTTCCTTTGGTCATCCGCGAAGATTGTTCTCGCATACCGTCCCAACCTGGTAAACTCATGCAAGTAGATATCCACGCTATCTTCCCCTTACTTTAACCGTTGGAACTCATTTTCCATAGCAATGCGTTGCGCCGCTGGGACATGTTTCGCCAGAAATATCCGAGAGAACTCCTCAATCGACACTTGCGTTAATTGCCTGCCCGCCAAATGGTGTACCTCAACCTCGTCCCACCACAAACGCGCCTCTCCTTCAAGCATGAAGGTGGCCAAGGTGACCTTTAGAGTTTCCTCCGCCCTGATCGCTGTCATTATCCGCTTGACACGCGATAACCAATCCTCTGCCTACGTTGGGGATCCCAGTCCCGTAAACGTAGGAGGACTGAAGCTCATGAATTGCTTCAACTGTCGGTCAGCTGCTCGTGGATCTACAGCCTCAACCGGCTTGGGTCTTACATCAACACGAACTGGCACTACTGCCGGCTGTGCTTGCCCGGTCGGCTGAATCATGGAAAATAGCGCCTCAGCAACTAAGCGAACAGTTTCCGCAGATGGAGGAGGTATTGGCACCTCAGCTGGTGCCGCACTCTCATCAGAGCGCTGGGGCTCAGACTGCCCAGCACCACTACGCGTCACCTATAGGTGGACAAGACACACATTAGCGAACGTATGCAAGCAAAATAACACAAAAAGGAACGCGTAGATTCCTCAAACAAGATTTTGTACATTCCTTAGTGGACATTCTAGAGTTCATTAGCGTTACAGCAGGGCGCATAAACACGCGCTCGCCACCCCATAAAAGAATTCGGCCACGAATTCGAGAGAGGAAGACCGAACGAAGCTGATACCAAAATGTAACGACCCCATCTGTTAAATGACGTATAGTAGAAGGTCCGACCGGGGCCCCACACTATATGCCACAAACAGACGGTGAGGTCACAGGATAATACCAAACCAAACACGAATCCTAACTCAGAGCATTCTAGCGGAAGCTTTAAGTAGTAATTTGAACTCTAACCAGGAATGTCCAATATATAAACCAACTTTATATATAACCACGGAATGTACACAAATACATAGAGTTTGGCCTTAAGGCCTTACAGTTCCACTTTTCACACCGTATGGTTTACAAACCTCGGCGCGCAGGCCGGCCATACATGAGTAAAAGAAAACAAGCAAAAACATTCGCTTAGCCTTCAAGGGCTAGCCGCAGCAGCAGCAGCAACAGCAGTAGGGCTTCAGACCTTCACTTACCACTTGGCTCTCCAGCACCTGCATGGGAACAATCCACCCAACCGGTGGCAAACAATGCAACGGTCAGCATTCAGCTGACCCAATTATAACAATCCTACCCCTTTCTCGGGGCATTAGCATTCTTTCCCTGCAAAGCATGGCATCATCATATAGCAACTATGTGCGCGCAGGCACATTCAAGCCATCACAACTATCGGCCACATGACCCGACAGTCCGTGCACTCAGGGCACATTCTTGGTGTACCGGAATACCAGGGTCAACACCACCGTCTACACAGTATTTGAGCATTCTAGTCTTTCCGGCGCGCGGGCCTAAGACTCTCATTAGGCCTCCAACAAAACCTATAACCAGGCTTCCAAGTCGGACGGACCTAACGCAGGTACGGATCAGCCACCCCCCGTTGCTCAAGTCGCCGTGCCACCTCGAATACGGAAGTATCCATGGCTATTTATAGGCGCGGGTCGGTTTCACCTTTCCTGTTCGGCAATCTGCCTTTTCAACGAGTTGCAGCCCAACGGCTCAACCGCTCATAAAGTGGCAACGCACGGCCACAAGAGTTGCATCCAACCCTCTTCATTTCCTGGACATCATCCAGTACTTCCTGCTGCACCAAGCAACAGGTAGGCACAAGGAAACACAAGCCATAATCACGGAGCCTTCTCCGATATGCAAACAAGCATCACCAATCCAGACCATGTCCAGATGGGCTTCACACAACATGCCTAGAGCCGTACTCCAATTCCGGCCTCTAACAAGGGGGACTTCACATATCTACCCAAGGGACACCACAACCCACCGCACACTCGCGGGGAAGGGTTTTCCCTATGCAATGCAGAAAAGAAGGACTTCACATGTCCAAGAAGGGAGATCGTTACCCTTGTCGATCTCTTGGGAGCCATCGAAAACTAGCCGGTGAGAAAGAACCGCAGCAGCCTTGCCTTCACAACGCCGGCTTCAGATCACGAATCGGACCACGGGAACTCCGCCGGTGGCTTGATCTCCTCCTCCTTCTTCTTCCTCCTCTCTCTTTCTCTCTTCCTTAAGCAAATGATGAATGAAGTCTTCACCAGCCTTCACGGATTAAATCCAGCCAGGAAATCACCTGAGCCCTTGGATCAAAAGAGAGAAATCTGAACGGCCACGATTTGCCCAAAAACTCAATTTTTGGCTGACACGGCCTGTGACACGCCCGTGTCACAGGCCGTGTACCCTTAAGAGACACACGCGGTATTCGTACCGACTCAGATTTACCAGAACACGGGCATCGACACGCCCGTGTAGAACCTGACACGCCCGTGTCATTCCTGAGACACGCCCGTGTCACCCCTGCCTCATCGAGCTGCAAGCAGTACACGGGTAGGCACACGGCAGCTGACACGCCCGTGTCCAACCTGACACGCCCGTGTTCAAGGCTTGGTTCAAGGCCGTGTAATCTTCTGACTCAAAACGCATTTTATTTGCGTGACACGCCCTGGGACATGCCCGTGTCCCAGGCCGTGTACCCCCGACACGCCCTGGGACACGCCCGTGTCCCAGGCCGTGTAACATGACCTGCACCTCAAAACCATTTTGAGTCTTTTTGGGCTCTTTTTGGGGTGTTACAGTCTTTACCGTTGGGAGTCAGAGCAGGACGGTTGAAGGAGTCGGAGCTGTTGACAAGGGTGTTCTTCAAGTCAGCGAAGATGTGCTCGGCATCGGGAGGAAAGGGCCTCAACCTCTTTTCCGAACCGAATTCAGTGAAGCAACGAGCCAAAACTTTCAGATCAGTTAGGGCCGCAGCGCGGAGGGAGGTCTCCTCGCAAGATTTCGCGAGTCGCTCCATGACCTCTTTGGGGAGTGGCATCTCAGCAGAGCTTAAGTAAAGGGAAGGGCGGAGGTCAGCCGGGTATACTGGGAATGTATATATAGCCATCAGGGGACCCACAAAGAGATTCCTTTTGTCTCCTGTCTCACTCGCAGGATCCTAGGGGGTTGGATGTTTCTTTCCGAGTTTGTGCCAACCTTGCAAAGAGCGGGGTTTGTGTACAACCTCGTATCTAGCGAGTGGGATAATAGGAGCCAAACCGGCTGGCTCAGACCACCCCAGAGCCCCAAGTGATTTCGGCAGGGCATGTCGAGCTTACCGTGCCGAGTACGGGCTTGGCAATCGTCGAACCGAGCTCGAAGTTCGTAGACCTGAGCCCGGCGGAAGGAAGTCAGTTAATCAGGCGAGCAGATCCGGCTGAGTACGTGCTCGCCCAGAGCCAAGGGGCGGGCGAGTGCCAGCACGTCCGTCACCCGCGAGCAGAGGCTTCAGAGCTACTTGCCCCGGCCCAGGGCGAGGCGAGCTAGGCCTGTGGCGTTTAGAGGGGCGAGATCACTCAACGCCTTCTCCCGCGGCATTTGGTGCGGTGAGCTCACTCAGCACCTTATCCTGTGGCGTTGAGTGAGGTGAGCCAGTCCTGTGGCGTTGAGAGAGGTGAGCTCACTCAACGTCTTCTCCCGTGGCGTTGAGTGGGGCGAGCGCCCTCACCGCCTTTTACCTCGGCGTAGGGTGTAGCCTTTTCGCCCCAATACTCGCCGCCTTTGCCGAGTGGACGCCATCTCAGGGCCAGCTCGCCCCTCAGCTGTGATGTATTTTTACCATGTTACCCCCTTTTTGACTGCCTATAGTCCTCGAAAACAGTGAAGGTTGGGTATTTGCAGACCATCTTTTCCTATAAATAGGACCCAAGGGGTACCTTAGAAGGACACGCTTTCTTGTGCCCTGTCTTCTAGTGCTTCTTGAGGTACCTTAGCTTCAGCACTTGGCTAAGGAGGGGAAGTGCTCTAAGATCTTCGGGTGTATGGTGGGATCTCCGTGCTGGAGCCTTGGGTATTTCCCTAGTCCTTTTCCTTTGTCATTTGGGCTCGTGGGGAGAGAAGTAAGTGTGCGATCACCCCTTCCCCAAGGGTTGAACTCCTCAGGGACCGATTTTTTAATTTCAACAGCTGTAGCAGCACGCAGCCCAAACCACTGCATGAGGTATCGTTGTATATCTCAAAACCTTCGGTCACAATCGGCGAACTTAGAATAAGCGTCGTGGTCAACCGTCTCTCCAGCTCCTCGAAAGCTTGTGCGCACGCAGGAGTCAAAACAACTTTTGATCTTTCCTCGTCAAATTTGCGAGGGGGTAACTCTATCCGCGAGAAGTTCTCTACGAAGCGCCTGTAGTAGCTGGCAAGCCCCAAAAAACTCTGATCATCCGCTCCCGAATGCTACACAGGCCACTCGCATATCAAAACTATCTTCGCTGGATCCACTGCAACACCCACTCTACTAACTTTATGACCGAGTGACGCTACCTAGGATAACTCAAAACTCGCGTTTGGAGAACTAGACATAGAGATGGTTCCAATTTAGCGTTTCCAACAACAAAAACAGATGCTTACGTGATCCTCTTGCTCTGCGAGTACACCAATACGTCGTCGATGAAGAAGACCACAAAATGGTCTAGGTACTCCCTGAACGATCTGTTCATCAAATCCATGAACACTGACGACGCATTAGTCAGCCCGAACGGTATGACCGTAAACTCAAAATGTCCATACCTTGTGTCGAACGTTGTCTTTGGGACATCGCTTTCCCTTATCCTCAGCTGATAGTAACCGGACTTAAGATCCAATTTTAAGTATACCGATGACCTGACTAACTCATCAAAGATCATCAATCCTTGGCATCGCGTACTTGCTCTTTTCCGTTAACTTGTTCAATTCTCCATAATCGATATAGAGTCGCAAACTCCCATCCTTCTTCTTAACGAAGAGGACCGGTGCGCTCCAAGGCGATGAACTTGGACGCACAAAACCCTGATCTAATAACTGGTCGAGTTGAACCTTTAGCTTCGCCATTTCCTTAGGTACTAACCTATATGGAGAGCATGACACAGGTTTGGCACCTGGCACTAACTCAATTGTAAAATAAATCTCTCGCTACGGTGGGGCTCCAGGGAGACCGTCAGGGAAACACATGAGGATATTCAGATACACCCAAAATACTATCTAATGTAGTCTTAGGATTCGAAGCCTACCATGGTGGAAGTAAGGACGCTTGCAAGTCGTACTCCTAACTCCCAAACCATAACCTCTTTACAACATGGACTCTCTCTGCGCGCATAGAACAACCATTAGGAAACAACACATCCAATTTGTCCTTTACCATCGAAAAAGGTACTCCGATGCGTGATACAAATCCTTCGGACAAAAGGAGTGCAAAGTTTCGGTATCGAAAATATTCCCTCACCGGATTACCAAACAAAATCCAAAACAAAGCCTAGAACTTCCAGTCCTAAGATAACGCGCATAAGTTAACAGGTATAAGAAGCTAAGGTTCTATCAATTAAACCATACTTGACATACCGACGGTCAGCCACAAGACCTCCTGCTGGCCAAGGATGTCCACTCTCCGTTGGACCGGAGTATATTGCGATGCGGTCAATTCCACCGCCTTGCCCTTCTCCTCAGATGTTGCCCCCGACTTCTTCTCAGACATTGGGCGTCCACTCCTACAATCCTGGGCATAGTGTCCCGACTTACCACAATTAAAGCATGTGCCTTGTGCGCGACCTGTAGTCGCCCCCGAAGCACCAGAAGAAGGGGGTAGACCCAATCTCCTATCCTTCTTGTTCTACCTACGGTACCTAGATTTTGAGGTCGGCATTTTGAACACAGTCTCCTTTTCACTAGAGTCTTCAACTGATCCTGCCATAGCTTTTATTATCTTCTGAGCACTCTCACGACAATCTCGGGCAAAGTGCCATTTCTTGCCATAAGAATGGCAATTGTAAGTAGCCTGGATAGTAAATGGTCTAGCTTCTTTTCTCAACATTCTACGGTAGGTAGCCCTTATAAGATCTGTAGGATTTGGTACCCTATTCACTGGTATTTGATGAGTTTTCCTCAACTCTACTTCCAAAGTTCTGGCCGACTCCACCAAGGCTCGGAATCCCAATAGCTTTTGTCCTAGTAGTAGGATAAGCAATTCTCTGCGTAGACCATTATAAAATCTATCGACTATGGACTGCTCCCTTTCCAACTCAAAGCCTAGTAAGCGCCTTATCATAAGGAACGTCTGCAAATATTCGTCAACTAAGTGCACTCCCTGCAACACCATCATGTTCATCTGCTTCCCTTATGGGCCTCTAAATGCTATTTGCTCCATCACATCGCCCCGTGTTGGGTCCATTTCAGGGACAGAGGGTTGCACATTTCTTCCATGTTGTGCATTGGTCACAACGAACACTGCTTCAACTACCCTTCTTATGGTTTCAAAAGAAGTAGGGGTCTCAGGCACGTCGCTTGGTGCAGTACTTTTCTCAGAAAGTGTGCATTCAGACTGCCACGCGCCACTTGCGGACACCTATAGTCGTACGAAAAACCAATAAGTGACCGAACAAAATTGCAAAATGCAATTGTAAGAACACGCAGGTTCCTCAAACATGTGTATTTTCATTCCTAAGTTGACATTCATGGGTTCTTTTCGTGTTATAATGATGACTCACACACATGTGCTCACCACCCCTTAAAGTGAATTCGTCCACGAATTCATTTATGCCTGACCGAAACTGATAGTCTGATACTAAATTATAACACCCATATCCGTCACATAACATATAGCAATAGGTCCGGCCGGGGCCCGAGGCCATATACCACGGACAGATCGGTGGGTTACTCAATGAAACAATTCAACCAATAAAGATATCCTACACAGAGCATCTAGCAGAAGCAATTTGATAAGTTGTAAAGGAAAGAACCCAGCATAACACGAATGTCCATTGACAAAAAACCTAGAAGGGAAGAAGTACAAAATACACAAATGTACTGGCTTTATGGCCTTACAACAGTTCACATAAATAAATAGTGTTTTACAAACATCGGCTCGCAGGCCGGCCACACATGATTTAAATAAGTAAACAAACGAGGCATTTGAGGGCCGGCTCAGCAACTTGGGCTTTGGCTCGATTTTTGCCACTCGGCTCTACAGCACCTGCAAGCACAAATCACCGCATCGATGGCAAACATGAATAACGGTCAGCTAAAGCTAACCAAATTATAACAATTCCGCCCCCAAACCCGGGGCAGCAAAGCTTCTTCCCAGCACATGTATTAGTATAAACAAATAGGATTGCGAAAGTATAATTTAAGCACACTTCATCACAGGTGTAAGCACACACGGTTGCACACCCCATGCTCTAAGGGCACTTACACGGTGGACTCGGTCCACCACCGTCCCCGGGACAGCAATCTCGTGAGCAAAAAAGTCTTCATGGCTTAAGCCGAAGACCCTCCCTCTATGCCATCGGCAAGCAACTAAACCGAACCACATAGAGCAAGTACGGTTTCACTCAACTCGCTGCTCACACTGCCACGACAATTAAAATCATCGGCATGAGCTAAGTTTCCCCGTAACCCGTAAATCGATAAACAGACGTTCATAACCCGGTTATGTACAATGATGGATCCCGGGCCACCAACGATGGAAGAATCACGCTTCTGCCCAAATTTACGGGTAAGCTGATAATACGTTTTATAGCCTAAACTATTATCGTATTTTATATTTTATATTGTACAAATTATGTCTATTATTAGTTTATTTCTATCCTTTTTATGTAAATTTTATTGCCACTAACTTTTTCCTGTCTTTTTGCAGGTTTTCAGAAAAATTGCCAAAATGGCCTGTCACGCCCCCCTGTCACGCCCTCCCTGGGCGTGACCTAGGGCGTGTCACCCGATCCCGAGGACACCTGTTGGAAGGGACAGAAAACGGTCAAAACCGCTATCACGCCCCCCTGTCACGCCCTCCCTGGGCGTGTCACAAGGCGTGACCAGGGGCGTGTCGCCCTCTGCCGCAAAGCTGCCGCCGCATTAAATGCCCTTCCGCCTCAGCACGCAAATAGTACTGTCACGCCCCATGTCACGCCCGTGACATGGGCGTGACACCCTCCTTTTTCGGCGACTGACGGATTTCCGACCAATGATTTGGACATGACATGCCCTGTCACGCCCCCCTGTCACGGGCGTGACCTAGGGCGTGACCACCGACGTACCGAAGCATCATCCTCCCGCCAGAATCCAGAGCCCGAGGTCAAATCCGTACCTGTCATGCCCCCTGACACGCCCCCCTAGGGCGTGTCGGAGGGCGTGACCAACCCGAGAAATTTTCTATAAATTGAGCCCCCCTCCCCCCTATTTCAGGAAGCTTTGGTTGAGTGGGGGAGGTGCTGCCCCTTTGTTTCTTGATCCTTTTTCATGCTTTTTCTCTCTCTCTCTCTCCCCCTCTCTTTGTACTTTTTGGTTAACCCTAGTTTAATCTTAGTTTGTGCTAGCTTTTAATGTAATTTTCTTCTTGCTTAGTGCTTAATGTAGGGCTAGAATAGGGTTAATTTTCATGCACTTGTAACTTTATTTTCAATAGTGTAACTTGCCCTTTTTATTAATAAAAGTGTTCTTGTTTAGCTGTGTTCTTCTTATGCTTTTCTACTCATCTTCCCCCCTCCACTCCATTATGATTAACTAATCCTCCTTGTACTCGATCTGATGATCCGAGGTTAGAGCGATTATGTTATGATGTTTTAATTAATCTTTTCTTTTTTAGGTTAGGGCCTTGAATTACTCTTGATTATCACGGGTCGGAGGTATATTTTGATATATCTCTCGCCTTTGCTTTCATTCTGGGCTAGCCGAGAGGCCGAAAGAATGAAGTGAGCATTCAAGATTAAAGGGAGTTGTACGCACCCTCGAGAGAGGCAGACGTCCAAATCTCCCGGATTGGAGTAAAATCCAATAGTGGGGTTCACCGCGTAAAGCGAGTTTTAGGCCTCCGATTTAGACGAGAGTCGGTCGGACCTTCCTAAACTCAGTTGGCACGACTTCGAGAGAAGCGTGTTCAAGCTTTAGGAAACTCCACGGTCAAGGACCCTTGTCCTATTAATTTTAGATTTTTATCGCATTTTCTTAATCGTCTTTAGCCGAGGTGAATCTTGATCGGGTGCTTTTCCATTTCTATTGTTTACCTTTTGTAGTAATCTCTATCTGCTCTTTAATTAACTGCAGTAGTTTCCTTTCAAGCTTAGTTGTTTGCTTAATAGCGTAACTTAATTGCGGTAGTTCTCTTTCTAGTTTGCTTTAATTTCTCCATTGCGCTTAGATTTTCTAAAACCCTAATTTTTCCGTCGATAAGATAATAGCGTTCGTGTGAGTAAGCTTAGCCAACAGTTCCCGGATTTCAATACGACACTTGTGTCCCCTTGCTACAATTCGATAGGTATACTTGCCTCGTCGGGTTGCTAGTTCGGTTGCGTTTATTTTCTTCGAACCCTAGCGCGCAACAAGTTTTTGGCGCCGTTGCGGGGACCCAACTTCCGTTGATATTTTGAAAACACGAACCTATTAATTTTATCTCTTCTCTTTCTCATCCCCTTTTATTTAAAGTTTTAAAAAAAAAAATCAAAAAAATTATCACCGCTCTTAATAGAAACCAACCTCACAATTTTTCTACGCCACCTAACTCTCTCGAAAAGGGCAAAGGGCTTTAAGCGCCACTGTCTTGTCTAGTACCCTTGTGAACCCTTCACGGGTAGTAGTCCTTGGGAAGTTCGGGAGTTAATTTATAAAAAAAAAAATCTATTTCAAAAAGAAAAAAAAATTTTAATTTAATTTTCTAAATCTAGTTTTTCTTTCTAGTTTTATCCTTTTTCTCTTTCTCTTCTTCTTTTCTGTTCTTTTAGTGCATGGCCCGCGGGAGTCCGTCGGTTATTTTGGACTTGGACCACGAAATTGAGCGTACTCTTCGGGAGAAGATCGCGATTTCAAGGTCCTACTATCCAAGTGCCGGTTGAGGACTCCGAGTCATTTAATACTTTAAGAATGGAAGAACCCAACGTAGATGAGGCCGTTCAAAGGACTATGTCCTATTATGCACGACCGAACCTCGAGGGAACAGAATCGAGTATAGTCCGCCCTACTATAGTAAATAATAACTTTGAACTAAAGCCTAGCATAATTCAAATGGTGCAGCAATATGTGCAATTTGACGGACTTCAAGATGAAGATCCGAACGCACATATAGCTAGCTTTCTTGAAATTTGCGACACCTTCAAGATAAATGGTGTCACAAATGATGCGATCAGGCTAAGACTCTTCCCCTTCTCTCTAAGAACTAAAGCTAAGCAGTGGCTTAACACACTTCCGAAAAATAGCATAACCACTTGGAATGAATTAACTGAAAAATTTTTGGCGAAGTATTTTCCGCCAGCTAAAACTGCAAAACTTAGGAACGACATCTCTGCCTTCGGACAAATAGACTCTGAAACCCTTTACGAAACCTGGGAGAGATTTAAAGAATTATTAAGACGATGCCCACCATCACGCGCTGCCTGTATGGTTACAAGTGCAGACGTTTTATAACGGGCTAAATCAAAGCACGAAGCAAATAATAGACGCAGCTTCTGGCGGTACTTTAAATCATAAGACCCCGGAAGCCGCTCTTGAGCTTTTTGAGGACATGGCCATGAACACTAATCAGTGGAATGTGCCTAGGTCCGCCCGAACAAGCCTGCAGGTATCTATGAAGTGGAAAACGTCTCCCAGCTCGCTCTGCAAGTAGAAATCCTAAGCAAAAAAATCACGGAGATGACTGCTGCCTCCGCCCCTCAGGTATGGGAATCTGCAACCCCTACTCCAGAACATTTAGATTATGTTAATAATTTGCCTAGAACTGCTTTTAATAATTTTTCTGCTGCGAATTTTCATCCGCCTGGTTTTAATTTTCCGAATAGTTATAACCCCGCTTTAAGAAATCACCCGAACTTTTCATGGAGTAATCCATCGAATGCGATGCGCCCACCTCCGCAAAATGATTTTTTCTGCACAACCACCACCACCACCACCACTTCTTCAAAATTACCCAAAACCTCCGAGCTTGGAGGAATTACTTTCTAAATATATCACCACAAATGACGCTACCATAAGAACTTTAACCGGAAGCGTAAAAAGTTTAGAAAATCAGGTAGGACAGCTCGCGAAAATAATTTCTGAGCGACCCGCAGGGTCTCTTCCTTCCCAATACCGAACCCAACCCGAGAGAGCAAGCGAAAGCTATAACTCTTCGGAGTGGGAAGCAAGTCTCCAGTATGGTAAGTGAAGAGCCCAAGGCAAGCTCCGCTTCCGCTTTTAAAAATCAAAGCTTCGCTTCCGCTTTTAAAAATCAAAGCTCCGCTTCCACTTTTAAAAATCAAAGCTCTGCTCCGCTTCCACCCTCTGCTGAAGAAGTAATCACCCCCACTTTAGAAAATAATCTCACTCCACCACTCATCTTCAAAAATAATTCAACTCCTCCATACCCCTCTGAACTTAATAGACAACGTCAAGATGATCAGTACTCCGCTTCTTAGAAATCTTCAAACAAATCCACATTAATCTTCCCTTCCACGAGGCTATTTCGCAAATGCCGAAATACGCCAAATATCTTAAAGACCTCCTCACAAACAAGAAGAAGTTAGAGAATCATTCGCACGTCATGCTTAACGCCGAGTGCTCTACCGTTTTAACAAACGGTTTGCCGAATAAAATCAGTGACCGGGTAGTTTCTCTTCCCGTGTGTCTTCGGTGATCTCTTTGTTAAACACGCGTTAGCCGACTTAGGCGCAAGTATAAACCTGATGCCCTTTTCGTTGTTCAAAAAGTTAGGGATTGGTAGCCTTAACCCCACGCGTATGAGTATCCAGCTAGCCGATAGATCCGTCAAATATCCGTTAGGAATAGTGGAGGACGTTCTAGTGAAAGTCGACAAGTTCATCTTCCCGGTGGACTTTGTCATTTTGGACATCGAAGAAGACGTCGAGGTTCCCCTGATCCTTGGCCGACCCTTCCTTGCCACCTCCCGAGCCATCATTGACGTAAGCAATGGTAAGCTCTTTCTTCGAGTAGGCGACGACGAAGTCACATTTTCTATCACCCCTTCGATGAAGAACACCTTAGCGAACGATGACTCATGTTTTTTCGTAGACGCCGTGAGTGATGATTCTTCCTACTGCCTCTCCGACTTTGAAAAAGAATTTTCTACTTTTTGCTCCTCTTCTCTAACAACAGAATCACTGCAAGGAAGTGATGAATCTTCTTATTGTCTTTCTGAGTTGAAAAAGATTTTCTGATTTTTGCTCCTCCTCTTTTCTTCCCACTGAATCTCTATAAGAAGTTGTCTTGGCTGCTAGCCCCACCCTTATTCGTTCCTTATAAAAAAGTTTATGAAGATATTATTTTCGAAAAAGAAAGAATCTCAAAATCCTCTTATGAAGAACCCCCTACCCTAGAACTTAAAGAACTTCCCGAACACCTAAAGTATGCTTTCTTAGAAAAAGACTCCAAGTTACCAGTTATCGTTTCGGCCTACCTCACGGATACGCAGAACGATAAACTTCTTCTAGTTCTACGTAAGCATCGCCGGGCTATTGCTTGGCAAATTTCTGATATCAAGGGCATAAGCCCATCTTTCTGTACACATAAAATTTTAATGGAAGATAATTCGCGTAACTCTATCCAACCTCAGCGCCGTATAAACCCGAATATGAAAGAAGTAGTTAAGGGCGAGGTTATGAAACTATTAGACGCAGGAATTATCTACCCTATATCGGACAGTAAGTGGGTTAGCCCCGTTCAGGTAGTTCCAAAAAAGGGAGGGATAACCGTAGTTAGTAATGAGAATAATGAATTAATCCCGACACGGACGGTAACGGGTTGGCGTATGTGCATAGATTACCGTAAGTTAAATGACGCCACCCGTAAGGACCACTTTCCTCTACCGTTTATCGACCAGATTTTAGAACGTCTCTCCGGCCATAGCTTTTATTGTTTTCTCGATGGCCTCTCGGGGTACTTTCAAATACCCATCTCTCCCGAGGACCAAGAGAAAACTACGTTTACTTGTCCCTTCGGCACCTTCGCGTACCGAAGAATGCCGTTTGGATTATGCAATGCGCCGGCTACATTCCAACGATGTATGCTCGCAATATTTGACAAGTACGTAGAAAGCATTATGGAGGTATTCATGGACGATTTCTCCGTGTTCGGCGACTCCTTCGATAGATGTTTAGAAAACCTCGAAAAAGTCTTAGAACGATGCGAAGAAACTAACCTTGCCCTAAATTGGGAAAAATGCCATTTTATGGTGAGGGAAGGGTTAGTTTTGGGTCATAAAATTTCTGCTAAAGGTATTGAGGTAGACGTTGCCAAGATAGAAGTTATTGAGAAGTTGCCGCCACCTACAAACATAAAAGCTATAAGAAGTTTCCTAGGCCACGCTGGTTTTTATCGTCGTTTTATAAAGGACTTCTCCAAGATCACTAAGCCCCTCACCCATCTCTTAGAAAAAGACGCTCCATTCATTTTTGATGACTCTTGTATTTCTGCCTTTGAATTAATTAAAGAAAAGTTAATTAACGCGCCGATTATGATAGCTCCGGTGTGGGACCTTCCTTTCGAGATTATGTGCGATGCGAGTAGTTTTGCGGTGGGAGCCGTATTAGGTCAACGCATATCTAAGAACTTCCACCCCATCTATTACGCTAGTAAAACCCTCATATCTGCACAAGAAAATTACACCACAACCGAAAAAGAGCTCTTGGCTGTAGTATTTGCGTTTGATAAATTTCGCCCTTACATTACACTTTCAAAAATCATTGTTTTTACGGACCACTCGGCCCTCAAGTACCTTCTTGCCAAAACGGATGCCAAGCCTCGCTTGATTCGCTGGGTCTTACTCCTCCAGGAGTTTGACTTAGAGATCCGTGATAAGCGAGGAGCCGAGAACTTGGCCGCCGACCATTTATCAAGATTAGATAACCCCTTTATAGAAAAATTAAATGAAAAATCTTTTAATGACTATTTTCCTGATGAGAAGCTGCTTTTAGTTAATACATCTACTTCTCCTTGGTTCGCGCACATCGCCAACTATCTAGTGGCCCGGGTGCTCCCAAAAGAGTTCTCCTCTCAGCAGAAGAAGAAATTCTTTTCTGAGCTGAAGAACTACTTTTGGGAAGACCCGCATCTTTTCAAAATTTGTGCGGATCAAGTGATAAGGAGATGTGTTTCTTTTGATGAAGGAATTGATATTCTAAAACATTTGCATGAAGGTCCGACAGGTGGGCACTATCAAGCTGCTCGCACCGCTCATAAAGTGCTTTGCGCGGGTTTTTACTGGCCTAGCCTGTTTAAAGACGCGCAAGCCTTTGTGAGCAGGTGTGATAGTTGCCAACGGTCGGGCAATATTTCTAATAAAAATGAAATGCCGCAAAATTATTTCTTAGAGTGCGAAATTTTCGACCTCTGGGGAATTGATTTTGTTGGCCCCCTTCCTTCTAGCTTCGGAAACAAATATATTTTAGTTGCTGTTGATTATGTTTCACGATGGGCTGAGGCCCAAGCTCTTCCTACGAACGACTCCCGAGTTGTAGTCACGTTTTTAAAAAAATTATTTTCTAGATTCGGTACGCCACGCGCAATCGTTAGCGATAGGGGTTCCCATTTCTGTAACGCGCAATTTTCAAAAATCCTTACTAAATACGGCGTTACGCATAAACTATCCACTGCCTACCACCCCCAAACTAACGGTCAAGTCGAAGTAGTAAATAGAGAAATAAAAAGAATATTAGAAAAGACTGTTTCAACTTCTAGAAAAGACTGGTCAACCAAACTTGACGATGCCTTATGGGCCTACCGAACAGCGTACAAAACCGCCCTCGGATGTACGCCGTATCGGCTGGTCTATGGAAAATCATGCCATCTGCCCGTAGAGTTAGAACACCGCGCCTTTTGGGCCTTAAAATTTTTAAACTTCGATCCCCACTCAGTCGGTGACCTTCGAAAATTCCAACTAAATGAACTCGACGAGTGGCGCTCTTATGCTTATGAAAATAATAAACTTTATAAAGAGCGGACGAAGCGTTTACCCGATAAACACTTAAGGCACCCTAAAAACTTTAAGCCGGGCGACCAAGTCCTGTTATATAATTCTCGTTTACGTTTATTTCCGGGCAAATTAAAATCTCGCTGGTCTGGCCCGTTTTCTGTTTTAGAAGTATTTCCTTATGGAACTATTTTAATTTCTCACCCTGATAAGGGTAATTTCAAAGTGAATGGTCAGCGTCTTAAACTGTATTTCTCTGGTGATGATGATGTCAGTCCAAACACTATTAAGTTTCTGCTTCACGAACTTTAATCTGAAACTTTTAATTTTTTGCTAAAAACAATTTTATTGCGGGACAACAATATTTTTGGACAATATTATTTTTTTGATACGTCGAGCTCAACGACGCTTTAACCAAAGGGCGCTCTTGGGAGGCAACCCAAGTTAACTTTTTCTGTTTTCTTTATTTTCCAATTTTTGCCTCGGACGGCTCCGACAAGCTGAAGCTTCTGCGATCGCCTGCTCCATCATTGCTGAATCCATCCCAAAGTCCAAAGAAGACATTCGGGGAGCGACATCACTCAGCTTCGCAGCAAATAAATCCGGGGAAGTACCTGTATTTCAATTCTGTCTTTCAATTTTGTACTTTATTTTTCTCTCCTTCTCCAATCCCCTTCTTTAGCCATTGAGGACAATGTCTGTTTTAAGCTTGGGGGAGGATTTCCTCCTTCATTTTTGCGTAGTGTAAATAATCTTCTTTTTGTATATATTGTAAATATTTCCAAAAAAAAAAAATGAATATCTTAAAATTCCAAAAAAAAAGAGAAAAATTTTCCAAATCAAAAAGAGAATATTTCTCAAAATAAAAAAATATATATATGTGTGTTTTTGAATAGTTTAGACATTTTGGTATTTCAATAGTACCCCTAGTTTTTAGTTTTGTTTTACTCAAAATCTCCTATAAACAACTTAGTTAATTATAATATTTCTAATCGTCCTTTTTAATTATGTTTCACAAGTAAAATGTTGGCCATGCTGTGTTTCTAATTCACGGTAGCATGTTAAGGTGAGATATTTTTCTAAAACTCGCATTTCTATTATGGTTTTTTTGTTGTTTATTTCCTTTACTTTCTTAAAAATTCATCATCCACTATTTTCTTTTTCGTTTTTGAATAATTTTTGTAAAGTCAACTTTTGAATAACGTAGTAGATGTGAACGATCCAAGTCACCTATTATTTCTATTTTCAAGTTAATTTCATCAATCTTCTTTTATTATCTAGGACTCCACTTTTTGAAAATTTTTCAAACCTTTGTTTTAAATAAATTCAAAGCGTGAAAATGATTTAGGCCATTTTTGTTTTCGTTTGAGCTTTCCTGCCAGCCTAAAAAAAAAAAACTTTTACCACTAGTTAGCCGTTTTTGAGCCTTTTTCCGATTTCATTTGATAGCTCCTCCTTTCATTTCAGTTTCACCAAAGCCAAAATTTCCAACCTATCGAATCACACTAGCCTTTTTGAGTTTCATAAATTATTTTGATGATTTTGATATGGTATTTGTGATTTGTTTTTTTTTGGAGAAAGGTCTTCGAAAAAAAAAGGAAGTATGTTCAAAAGTGATGTTTATTTTTGTTTGGCCAACTCAAAAAGGAAAATAAAAATATTTATGGCCTTTGTTTTGGAAAAAGGGAAAAAATGGAAAAGAAAAAAATGAAAAAGAAAGAAAAAAAAATGTGTATATATTTTTATGAAATTTTTGAAACTCTTTGCTTTGGTTTAGTGTGATTTTAAAACCTTCACGTTTATCTTTGAATTCCACTCCTAATCATTTTCCTAAACCAAACGTTTCTGTCCTATTTAAGTCCTTTTGATTCACGCTTTTTGATTTTTTATTTAACAACTAAGAAAAGAAAAACAGTAAATCAGTTTTAGTTTTAGATTTAAACCTAGATTTTTGATAATTAAATTGATATAATTATAATACGTTGCTTGGATCTAGTAACAACTCAATGCGTGTTTTTCATTTTCGTTGCTTTACTTAAGTCCATTTAAAAAAATCTCGTTAAAATTTTGGATGATTTGTTTTTATTAAGTAAAGTTTATAAAAGTTTTACCATACCTAAATAATTGTTTTAGACTTACATTTCACCTTTTCCCTACTAAGAATTTCGCATAGTACTTGTGTAGGCATAATTAGAACTTTTTGATTAGTCCTTTTTATAAATATCTAGTTTTTATATTTTTGCTTGGGGACAAGCAAAGCTTAAGCTTGGGGGAATTTGATAATACGTTTTGTAGCCTAAACTATTATCGTATTTTATATTTTATATTGTACAAATTATGTCTATTATTAGTTTATTTCTTATCCTTTTTATGTAAATTTTATTGCCACTAACTTTTTCCTGTCTTTTTGCAGGTTTTCAGAAAAATTGCCAAAATGGCCTGTCACGCCCCCTGTCACGCCCTCCCTGGGCGTGACCTAGGGCGTGTCACCCGATCCCGAGGACACCTGTTGGAAGGGACAGAAAACGGTCAAAACCGCTGTCACGCCCCCCTGTCACGCCCTCCCTGGGCGTGTCACAAGGCGTGACCAGGGGCGTGTCGCCCTCTGCCGCAAAGCTGTCGCCGCATTAAATGCCCTTCCGCCTCAGCACGCAAATAGTACTGTCACGCCCCATGTCACGCCCGTACATGGGCGTGACACCCTCCTTTTTCGGCGACTGACGGATTTCCGACCAATGATTTGGACATGACATGCCTGTCACGCCCCCTGTCACGGGCGTGACCTAGGGCGTGACCACCGACGTACCGAAGCAATCATCCCTCCCGCCAGAATCCAGAGCCCGAGGTCAAATCCGTACCTGTCACGCCCCCTGACACGCCCCCCCTAGGGCGTGTCGGAGGGCGTGACCAACCCGAGAAATTTTCTATAAATTGAGCCCCCCTCCCCCCCATTTCAGGAAGCTTTGGTTGAGTGGGGGAGGTGCTGCCCCTTTGTTTCTTGATCCTTTTTCATGCTTTTTCTCTCTCTCTCTCCCCCTCTCTTTGTACTTTTTGGTTAACCCTAGTTTAATCTTAGTTTGTGCTAGCTTTTAATGTAATTTTCTTCTTGCTTAGTGCTTAATGTAGGGCTAGAATAGGGTTTAATTTTCATGCACTTGTAACTTTAATTTTCAATAGTGTAACTTGCCCTTTTTATTAATAAAAGTGTTCTTGTTTAGCTTGTGTTCTTCTTATGCTTTTCTACTCATCTTCCCCCCTCCACTCCATTATGATTAACTAATCCTCCTTGTACTCGATCTTGATGATCCGAGGTTAGAGCGATTATGTTATGATGTTTTAATTAATCTTTTCTTTTTAGGTTAGGGCCTTGAATTACTCTTGATTTATCACGGGTCGGAGGTATATTTTTGATATATGCTCTCCGCCTTTGCTTTCATTCTGGGCTAGCCGAGAGGCCGAAAGAATGAAGTGAGCATTCAAGAGTAAAGGGAGTTGTACGCACCCCTCGAGAGAGGCAGACGTCCAAATCTCCCGGATTGGAGTAAAATCCAATAGTGGGGTTCACCGCGTAAAGCGAGTTTTAGGCCTCCGATTTAGACGAGAGTCGGTCGGACCTTCCTAAACTCAGTTGGGCACGACTTCGAGAGAAGCGTGTTCAAGCTTTAGGAACCTCCACGGTCAAGGACCCTTGTCCTATTAAGTTTAGATTTTTTATCGCATTTTCTTAATCGTCTTTAGCCGAGGTGAATCTCGATCGGGTGCTTTTCCATTTCATATTGTTCTACCTTTTGTAGTAATCTCATATATCGTGCTCTTTAATTAACTGCAGTAATTTCCTTTCTAGCTTAGTTGTTTGCTTAATAGCGTAACTTAATTGTGGTAGTTCTCTTTCTAGTTTGCTTTAATTTCTCCATTGCGCTTAGATTTTCTAAAACCCTAATTTTTCCGTCGATAAGATAATAGCGTTCGTGTGAGTAAGCTTAGCCAACAGTTCCCGGATTTCAATACGACACTTGTGTCCCCTTGCTACAATTCGATAGGTATACTTGCCTCGTCAGGTTGCTAGTTCGGTTGCGTTTATTTTCTTCGAACCCTAGCGCGCAACATAAGCCTTGGGGTTAATCCCAGGGATCCCTACTGCAATCTACCACATAGAAACCCGAGAACAACTAAAGGCACTGTTGGGTACATTGGAAAATGTGTACCTGATTTGGAGAAGCCTCACTTAGCTCAATGATATACATCAAGGTGTATTTGATGTTATTTTGAGTTTATATGTGTAGGTTAAGAATGTGCTAGAATGTAGGAAAAAGATTCTAAGTCCATATGTCGACACCTGAGAAAGCTGTGTCGACACTTCAGTAAGATTGTGTCTATACTTGGAAATGGTTGTGTCGACACTTCAGTGAGTTTGTGTCGACACCGGGAGGCAGTTTCGACACACAGAAGATTATAGTTGACACAGAGAGGCAGAGTCGACAACAACTGTGTCGACACCTGGAGGCAGTGTCGTCACACGCTATGTTCTGAGTCTACATCAACCTTGTCGACATACAGGACTTGTGTCGACACACAGGTGAGTCAAGACCAAGTTGATTGCTAATGAATGGTGAAGTGTTTGTGTCGACACAAATAATCAGTGTCAACACATTCTCAAGATGCAGTGTCAAGAAGCTGTGTCGACATCAAGGCAGCTTTGTCGACACAGCAGTCACTTGTGTCGACACAAATTGACAGATTGTTGGTACCCTAGTTTGGATTTGAGTTAAGTCTTTCCTTTTAGTCTCTTGACCCAAGAATTATCTATGGTCAAAGGTTAGTTTTTAGTGTAGTCACTTATCCAGTAAAATCTGGCTAAGTTAGTTTTTGGTTCGACTATAGTCGAACGCCGCTCGACTATCATTGATCAGTCGTTCGACGATCGTCTTCCTGTTGGTTGACTATCGTCTGTCTCCAGATCGTCTAGCTTTGTCTCTTGACAGCTCGACGTTCTGCTGTTTCTGTCTCGACGATCGTCGACCTCGGCTCGACTTCTTTCGTTAAGACAGATTTTCTTGATAGTTCAACTATCTTCCTTGATAGTTCAACTATCTGATAGCCCTACTATCTTGTTGATAGTTTAGCTGTCTGTTTGCCGGTCGACTATCTATTGATAGTTCGACTATCTGTCTGTATTCTTAGGTCGATGCTTTCTGTCTAGCTCTGAGTCGGTCGACTATCTGTCTGATAGGTCGACGATCTCAGTGGGTCGATCGACGATCTCCGAGGATCGTTCGACTATCTTTTGTCTGTCTTTAGATAATATTATATTCGTTATTATTCTGCTATCTAATTATTATTATATAATATCTGATTGATTTACTGCTATTACTTCAAAGCAATCCTTGCTATTCTTATGCATAAGTCTTTCCTTTCAGATAAAGTAGTTTGTCTTATTAGTTGACTTATTGATTACTTTATCTGCAACTGTCCTTTATAGCCGTTGGCTGTAAAGAGTTATCTGATGTGACCTTTTATAGTATTCTTTATCAGATTTAATACTGCAGCTTCTTATGAAGCTTTATTCCTTTTATAGAAATATATATGTCTGCAGATATATTTTGCCTTGTGATAATTGCAGCCCAGATTCAAGATCTGAGAAGAAGACAAAAGCTCAACTCAAATAATAGATCTGTTACTGCTGCTTATATATAAAGAGTTCTTTTGAAGAAATAACTAAGCTTGCTACCAGCAATATACAGCAGCAGAAGGAAGAAATACAATACAGCACAGCTGCTCTCAGCATTCATACATCCAACTGAGAAGATATCTCTTCACTCTTCTTCAACCTGAGTGCTCCTGTTCTAGGAAGACTACACTCAGAGATATTGAAGAAGAAGAAGAAGAAGGAAGCTGCTGAAGAAGATCCTTTTATTTTATATTCTATTATCTTCTTCTAAGCTTTATCCTTCAGAACTTCAAGACAGTATTCTGTCAGAAGTTCTGAAGAGGCCTTGTGCTTCTCTAATCTTATTTAAAATAGAGAAGACAATCTAACCCTCCTTTCCCCTTCCTGTAAAGGGTTATTACTCCCTTCAAAAGTATCCCTTGGTGGCAGGGCACCTGATCAAAAACCTGTGTTGGTTTTTAGACACCTGG
Source organism: Platanthera zijinensis (assembly GCA_039513925.1). Lineage (NCBI taxonomy): Eukaryota > Viridiplantae > Streptophyta > Magnoliopsida > Asparagales > Orchidaceae > Platanthera > Platanthera zijinensis. The sequence continues at coordinate 159,694,440 of CM077092.1, forward strand.
TCAAAAGTCAAAAGGGTCTCTAGATCTACCTGCAGAAGATCTTGTTGGTGGCAGGGCACCTGATCAAAAACCTGAGTGGATTCCTACCTTGTTGGTAGAAGAGTGGACGTACCCAGTGTTTGGGGAACCACTATAATATCTTGTGTCGTCTGGTTGCTTGATTTATTATTTGCATTGTGGCTGTGATTAGTTTTAACTAGGATTGCTTGTTGCTGGATAGGACCTGAAGCTTAACTGTAATTACAGTTAGCTTTAGTTTGTGCATAACACCTTGTGTTAGGCTTTAAGGTTTAATCTCAAATATCTATAACCTTCATTCCGCAATTAACTCCAAGGGAGTTGAGTAGACAGTCAACTTTGCTAGTGCAATTATTGGTTACTCTATTCACCCCCCTCTAGAGTAGTATCTATCCCCGTTTCTTTCAATTGGTATCAGAGGGAGGTTGTCTGACTGTATAGGCTAACACCTAAGTCACAAGATCCTGATAGATACCAAGGATTATAGATATTCACTTTCACCTTCATGGCCCAGTCCAAGGATTACTCTAGCACCAGACCTCCAGCATGCAACTTAGCTGAGTTTAGCATCTGGAAGGCAAGAGTCAAATTATATATGAACTCTTTTGATGAAGAAATATTTTATTCTATTTTGACAGGTCTCCCAACTTCGGCAACAACGACAAAAAGTGCCAGACTGGCTGATGCACAAGCAATGAACATTCTTGCAGAATCAATGTCTGATGACATTTTTCAAGAGATTGCTGAATGTTCATCAGCTAAGGAGATTTGGGATTCCCTTCACCAAATGGCTTCTGAACCCATGGATGACACATCAGAAAGAAGCCACAACAGAATATTTGAAGGAGAAGAATCAACATCCCTAGATGTTATCTGGGATATCTCAGATGATGAATCATCATTTGAAGATGAAGAGGAGGAAGCAAGGGCCAAAGAATTATGCTTAATGGCCGTCAACACTTCCTGCAGCAATCTAAAAGCCGAACAAACAGAAGGAAATTCCAAACCTGAAGAGAATCAGGTATTATTATCTAACTCTGTTAATTTAGAAATTCAATTTTGCTGCCAAGATTTAATAAAACCTGAGAAGGAAACAAAACTTATCAGAGGATTATTTTTAGAATATATTCAAAGGAAGAACAAATATCTTGAGCTCAGACCGTCGAACTCCGATCGACTATCTTATATAAAAACGTCGAGCTCAATTATTTGCTTTTTCATAAATCTGTTTTATAAACATAAGGAAAATTATTTAGAATATTTTCAAATCCTTCTATCATTTGGAACAAATTTATTAGGAAGCATTTTCCATTCTTAAGACTGTCTATATCTGATTGATATTTTGTTCAATATCTTGTTCGGATTTCTGAATAAAGAATTCTCTGTCAGATAACTCTATTTCTTATAGATCTTTTTCTAATTTCATCTAGATTGAGTCCTCTAATCTAGTTGCATTGGTCAGCTGAGTTTGAATCTCGCCTGATGAAAAGAAATTCTATAGGAAGGAAGATATCTGATTTTGTTTTTCAGATCCAGAATCCTAAGTATATTTGCTGAACAAATATCATTTTTTTGCTAACATATCCCTTTTTCAAGGAGAAGAGCAATCTCTACCATAGCTTTCTGCAGGTACTATTTATAAGAGTTAGCTGGATGATTCAATCAAAATTCAAAGTCATCTCAGCCTCCTCCAATCACATGTACTGCATCAATATTGGGGGAGATTGCAAATGCTAGTAGCAGCCAGCATTGCTAAGTTTTTCTTTTTGTATATTTTATGCTTTGCAATGTTTATTTTTTTGCTAATAGAATCCTCACCCAAATAGGGGGAGATTGTTGGAACCCTTGGTTCTGATTTGGGTTAGGATCTCTATCAGGTTGTTTAGGTTGCTTAGTTTAGTTTAAGTTTATTTCCAGTAGTTTTAGTTTTTGAAAGACTTAACCCAAATAGGGGGAGATTGTTGGTACCCTAGTTTGGATTTGAGTTAAGTCTTTCCTTTTAGTCTCTTGACCCAAAAATTATCTATGGTCAAAGGTTAGTTTTTAGTGTAGTCACTTATCCAGTAAAATCTGGCTAAGTTAGTTTTTGGTTCGACTATAGTCGAACGCCGCTCGACTATCATTGATCAGTCGTTCGACGATCGTCTTCCTGTTGGTCGACTATCGTCTGTCTCCAGATCGTCTAGCTTTGTCTCTTGACAGCTCGACGTTCTGCTATTTCTATCTCGACGATCGTCGACCTCAGCTCGACTTCTTTCGTTAAGACAGATTGTCTTGATAGTTCAACTATCTTCCTTGATAGTTCAACTATCTGATAGCCCTACTATCTTGTTGATAGTTTAGCTGTCTGTTTGCCGGTCGACTATCTATTGATAGTTCGACTATCTGTCTGTATTCTTAGGTCGACGCTTTTTGTCTAGCTCTGAGTCTGCCGACTATCTGTCTGATAGGTCGACGATCTTAGTGGGTCGATCGACGATCTCTGAGGATCGTTCGACTATCTTTTGTTTGTCTTTAGATAATATTATATTCGTTATTATTCTGCTATCTAATTATTATTATATAATATCTGATTGATTTACTGCTATTACTTCAAAGCAATCCTTGCTATTCTTATGCATAAGTCTTTCCTTTCAGATAAAGTAGTTTGTCTTATTAGTTGACTTATTGATTACTTTATCTGCAGCTGTCCTTTATAGCCGTTGGCTGTAAAGAGTTATCTGATGTGACCTTTTATAGCATTCTTTATCAGATTTAATACTGCAGCTTCTTATGAAGCTTTATTCCTTTTATAGAAATATATATGTCTGCAGATATGTTTTGCCTTGTGATAATTGCAGCCCAAATTCAAGATCTGAGAAGAAGACAAAAGCTCAACTCAAATAATAGATCCGTTACTGCTGCTTATATATAAAGAGTTCCTTTGAAGAAATAACTAAGCTTGCTACCAGCAATATACAGCAGCAGAAGGAAGAAATACAATACATCACAGCTGCTCTCAGCATTCATACATCCAACTGAGAAGATATCTCTTCACTCTTCTTCAACCTGAGTGCTCCTGTTCTAGGAAGACTACACTCAGAGATATTGAAGAAGAAGAAGAAGAAGGAAGCTGCTGAAGAAGATCCTTTTATTTTATATTTTATTATCTTCTTCTAAGCTTTATCCTTCAGAACTTCAAGACAGTATTCTGTCAGAAGTTCTGAAGAGGCCTTGTGCTTCTCTAATCTTATTTAAAATAGAGAAGACAATCTAACCCTCCTTTCCCCCTCCTGTAAAGGGTTATTACTCCCTTCAAAAGTATCCCTTGGTGGCAGGCCACCTGATCAAAAACCTGTGTTGGTTTTTAGACACCTGGTCAAAAGTCTAAAGGGTCTCTAGATCTACCTGCAGCAGATCTTGTTGGTGGCAGGGCACCTGATCAAAAACCTGAGTGGATTCCTACCTTGTTGGTAGAAGAGTGGACGTACCCAGTGTTTGGGGAACCACTATAATATCTTGTGTCGTCTGGTTGCTTGATTTATTAATTGCATTGTGGCTGTGATTAGTTTTAACTAGGATTGCTAGTTGCTGGATAGGACCTGAAGCTTAACTGTAATTATAGTTAGCTTTAGTTTGTGCACAACACCTTGTGTTAGGCTTTAAGGTTTAATCTCAAATATCTATAACCTTCATTCCGCAATTAAATCCAAGGGAGTTGAGTAGACAGTCAACTTTGCTAGTGCAATTATTGGTTACTCTATTCACCCCCCCCTCTAGAGTAGTATCTATCCCATTTTCTTTCACAGATGGTCTCGACACTTAATGACAGTCAATCTCGACGCTTTGCTGACAGAGACAAAGGCTCAAGAACTGTTTGAAGACTTGACAGCTGTGAGTTACAACAGGTTTACTGAAGCTATCAGACTTGTCAGAAGTTAGTTAGAAACCGGATCAGCCGGTTACCATGGATGAAGTCTATAAATAGATGGATTCAGAAGAATAAAGAGTAGATAATACACACAACTAACACACCTATTGTGAGATTGATCTCTGATCAAGAAAGTACAAGTCACAAAGAAGAAGATCTTAATGAGAAGATCTAAGAAGATGTTCTGAAGTAGTTTTCTATTCAGATTTTGTCTAAGTTGAATTCAATCAAGAATTCAGAAGTATCTTCAAGAGGTTTGGATAGAGAGAGATCCAGCTATTTGATGTCAAGAAGGAGACATTCACAGGTCTCTCAAGAAGCAGATACTAAACAAATCTATCAATGAGATTCAGATCTATTTCTGGAGTCTAAGAAGTAAGCTGCCAGACAGTTTTATTCAAAGGAAATCAACCCAACTAAGTTCAGATTCAAGAAGTTTTGAAGAAAGCTAAGATCAAGTTGATTTCAGCCATCAGCCTCTTCAAGAAGCTGATCAAGAAAGTTCTTATCCTTCTCTCTCAACAGGGGTAAGAGATTATTAAATTCCTTATCAAATTCTGTAGGATCTATTCATAGATCTGAGTTATAAGCGTATTTTATAAAGGCTGAGTGTAGGAGATTTATTCTCTGAGTTGTAGGGCTGTTTATGCCTGAGTTGTAGGAGAAGGTATTCTCTGAGTTGTAGGCCTTGTGGCAAGGCTGAGGTAGGGCTTGTTAGCCTGAGTTGTAGGAATGTGGAGACATTCTGAGTTGTAGGAATCCTTCTGGATTCTGAGCTAAAGGAAGAAGTTCGGCCGAATCTAGCATACTGCGAGATAGGTGAAGGGGGAAGTGGATGTACCCAGACCTTGGGGAAAACCTATAAATCTGTTTGCAATCTGTGATGTGTCTATGATTTGATTGTTGTGCTGTGTTAGCTGTAGAAATATCTGATTAACTCAAAGAACTGTAGTTATTTTCTGCCTTATGTTAAATCAAGGAAAAGTACCTATTCACCCCCCTAGGTGTTTAGGTAGTTTTGAAAGTAAAACTATCAAGTGGTATCATAGGGAGGTTGCTCAAAGAAGGACTTAACATTCTGAGTTAGATCCCTAAGGAAGAATCAAGAATCAAGGAAATGGGTTCTAGAGAGAATCACAAGGAACTAGGGTCAATGAAATTACCCATCTGCAGGAAAGATATTTTTCGAATCTGGAAAGAAAGGGTTAGATTGTTTATGGAGGCCTCTGACCCAAGGATATATATCACAGTAAAAGAAGGTCCATATATCCCAATGAATGTGTCTGTTCTAGATACAAAACAAAGAACTCCCAAAGATTTTTCTGAAATCACTAAGGATGAGATTATACTTGCAACTATGGATAAAATAGCTCAAAATATCATAGTGAGTGCCATAGATGATTCTACTTTCCAAAATTTGATTCACTACCAAACCTCCAAGGAAATGTGGGACACTTTGATTGTCTACATGGAGGGTTCTGATGAAGTTAGACAAGACAGAAAGTCTATGCTCAATCAAGAATATGAAAGTTTCAGACAAGGGAAGTCTGATAGCATATCTGAATGCTACAAGAAATTCTACAGGATAGTGAATGAACTGATGTGCTATGGAAGGGTCTTCAGTACTTATGAGCTGAATGACAAATTCCTAAGATCCTTGACAAAGGATTGGGATACCAAGATTTGTGTCATTAGAGAAGTGGCCAAACTAGCAGACATTTCTCCTCCAACCTTATTTGGAAAGTTGCTATCATATGAAATGCAACTAATGGCTAGGAAGGAGGAAGAAATAAATACAAAAGGAGAGCATAGAGAAAAGTCAGTGGCCTTCAAGGTTGAAGCCACTAGAAAGAGCAGGAGGATGTATCCATCACCTCCTAAGGAAGTTGCTGAAGTTATCTCAGAGAATTCAGACAATAAGAACTCAAATAACAGTTATTCAGATGAAGATTTTACTGTCTTTACAATGCTATTTCAGATGTTCTTGAAGAAGAAGCAGTGGAAGTAAAGGCCCTCCACATCACAGCCAGTTGATGACTACTATCAAAAGAGAAAATCATCAAGAAAGGAAAGGAGCAGGTCTAAGCCCAGCAAAGCTACAACATCAAAAATTGTTTGCTATTGCGGCAATAGGCCTGGACATGTGGTGGTTGAGTGTCCAGAAAAGAGGAAGGAGTCAGCAGACAAAAAGAATACTCAACAAAAGAGCAAGAAGGAGAAATCATTTGTTGCTAAGAAGGAGAAGAGTCTTACAGATCAATCCTCCTCAGAGTCAGAATAGTAAGCTGAAGCATACATTGGACTGTATGCAGCTAGTGAAGAAGAGGAGTTTATGCAAATACTGGACTCCATCAATGAACAAGAAGACCATCAGTGCATGGGACTGATGGCTGAATCAGAAGACAACAAGTGTGATGGAGCTGACTTCCCACGATATGTTGCGAAGGAGCGTCCTCCCTCGGATGATGATGGTGACCCGATTGATGGAGACGATAGCCCGCAACATTTTAAAGACGGCGATGGCGTGCTTACGGATGTTCATGTGGAGCATCGCCATAATACCCGTCCTGAACGCAAGCCAACATATTAATAATAATTAATAATTATTATTAATAAATTATTATTAATTATTAATTAATTTTTATGCTTTGTTTTATTTTTGCAATGTTATTTAATTTCATGTTTTAATTTCCATTTCATGTGTAATGATGGGTGCGTATAACCATCATTTAGTATTTTAATTATTTCATTTCATGAACTATGATGGGTGTATATAATCATCATATGTTCAATTTAAATTTTGAATTTTGAAGTTTGTTTGGAGGGAGATTGAGTGGTGTAGCCTATATATAGGCATGTATCCTTCATGTTTTATTTAGTGAATGAATGAAATTGAAAAAAACCAACCTTAATCCTCCTCTTGAAGAATTCTCTCCTCCTTCCTCTTTGGCCGAAATCCCTCTTCCCCCATCCTCTTCCTCTTGTGTTGGCCAACAGCCATCTCTTCTCCCTTGCCTCCCTTGCTACCCGACCACCACCACCATTTTCCCCTCGCAAAACCGGCCATCTCCCACTCCCTTAGCAAAACCGAGCCACAACTTCCATAACCTAGTCGAGCCCCTCTTCTCCACCATCACAAGTCGACCACCACCTTTCCTTTCAGCAACCCGACCACCACAACACCCCACCAAACCGGGCCTTCCACCACCCCTCTCAAAATCGGCCACCCTAACACCAAAAAAACGGCCACCTTTCATCTCTCCTTTTCCTCCACACCAAAACCGACCCCCCTCCCACATCTCCCTCCTAAACACCAAGATATTATACCATCTTTAATCTCTACTACCAAATCTCATTCCTAAACCAAAATATTCTCTACCATATTCCCCTCTTATTCTCCATAATCTAAATATACCTCCTACCATAATTTCTCTACCTACCATAATTAAAAAATATCTTTCCTAAAATATTCTGATATCCTGCCGCCTTTTCTCTCTCCTGCCTTATTTGGAATTATTCTTTCCATATTCAGAAGATTTCGCCGGGACTTTCCAAATACAGCGTGACACGAAGAAGGCGACAAATTTCTCTCTCTCCAGCGTATCTCTGGTGGTTCCGTTGAGGAACGATTCTAGTTGAGCATAACCGGATTCATCCAATCCGGTTGGGTAACGAAAATCTCTACTTAACGTGTTTCTCTTCCTTAGATAAATCTTGTGGCTTTGGCAAATTGCGCATTTTGTGTAACGCTTGATTTTTCGTGGTTTATTTTATTTTAGTTATTGTCTTGTTTATCATATTTTCGTTTAAGTTCGTGAGGCGTGGCGGCCCTCGTTTGTATTTTGTTGGGAGAGAACCACCCTTGCCCGAATCTTTTCTTTTCGGTGGTACAACACGCTCGATCGAACCGTGTGGGTTGTTTTCGCTTGTGAAGACCTTGGCCTATCGCCTTGGTGCTATCTTGAAGGGCTTTGCGAACCCTCCGTAATTGTTGTTTAGTAATAATATTAATTAAACCGCTGCGACGTTAAATGGTAGGGTGTAACGTGAGAATTATTCGAGAGCGTCGCGTTTATTTGTCGGCCACCAAAACGCTCGAAAGAGCGGGCCTACATCAATTTGGTATCAGAGGGAGGTTCACGTCAATTTCTTAATTGACACCCGTCCCCCATCTTGTAGCACGTTAACACGCACTCACACGTCGCAATATCATTCATGAAAAATTAAATTTTTAACTATTGGTCTGCAAATAGCGACCTTAAGAAAATTTTAATTTTCTTAAAATTTAAAATTTCTAGAATTTATCCATCTAATTATTAGTAAGAAAATAATAATAAAAAAATATTTTTCATTAAGTATTTATTTTTATTAATAAATTTGAAATTTAGTATTTGGTGTGCCAATAGCAGCCTAGATTTTTATTTTTCCAGTAAAAAAAAATAATCCAATTTTTTTTTAATAACCCTCATATTTGTCTAGAAAGAACCCTATTTTATTATCTTTATAACCTTAGTGGATAAGCGGGAACAATTCCAACTCTCATAAATAATTTGTCCAAAAAACGTTTATTTGCACATGCAATAATTTCGGGTAGAGTTTTTCTCTCCGGTTCTCGCTAAATGCATATGATGTATATGCTACCCAGTTAGACTATTCCTATGCTAAGGATATGGCTAAACACACCCCTAGGGCACACCACATTTATCCTACTTATGACGGTTTAGAGTATCCCCACAATTTTAGAGACTGGCTTAAAGGATTAGAACAATATTTTAATTGTCTCTTATGGGATGACTACGAAAAGGTTAGCTTTGCCCGAGAGCGATTAGTAGGTCGAGCCCGTTTATTTTGGTTAAACGAAGAGCGTCGTGTTGGTAGTTATCATTATGCTTGGCCGCACATGCGTAGCCTCCTCTCGGATCAATTTGATCATGTCTACTTGCGCACTAATAGCACCACACCCGTTAGTAAGAATAGTTATGGCACTAGACCCGTATATGCTTATAGGAGTGACCCTACGCCTCAGGATAGATCCTATCCCAAGAGAGGTAGTAATACCCAAATTGTGCCTAGTCCCACCTATAGGGAACATAAGCCATTTAGACCCCAAAATTTGAACTCGAAAGAGGTTACTATTAGGGTACTTGCTTCTTTAGCCTCGACATCTAAGCCCTCTGATATAGTGAATGATACCTCTGAGGATTCTTATGTGGATATAGAAGCTCTGGATGATGAAGTTAATCAGCTAGGTGAGAGTCTTCCTTTACTTACGATAGTGCCTGACTCTCCTGTTGAACCTGAGGATGTGATTAGGACTGAGCCCGTCACTGAGGACGAGGCAAGTTTCACTAACGCTTTTAGTGACGTTGAGGAGATTGGTTACCCTAGTGTCCTGGATGACGATTTCTCTCCTGAGGAATCATCTCCAATCCCTGTCGACAATATTTTAGTGATGGAGTCTTCTGATGACCTTGAGCCAGTAGACATTCCAGCTGAGTCGGTAGAGTCACCTGATGCCGAGAGCGTACCTGTTACTGATTTAGGGGGTGACTTGCTAGGACCTGACGTTATTATGGTTGACCGTGGATTGCTAGATATTTATACAGTTTTGGAAGAGTCACCTTGGGATGGATGTTCAGTTTGGCATAAGCTTAGTGTTATATATCCGGGAGTTCGTCCTTTGACTTTATAATCGCTGCTTGGGATTCGAGCTAATTTTTATACTCCCTTGGATTCGATTTGCCCATCCCCTATTGCTGACTTAGACGATGTCCCCACCTCATGGGAAGAATTGGTCGACATAGAATGTGAAGCTATAGTAGATTTACCCCGCGAGGAAATATTATCTTTGGATGACGGCAGCGCTGAGGGCCCGATAGATTTTTCTTTGATGATAGCTCCTTTGCCTGAGGCCCAAGGTAGTTTAGAAGTTTTATCGGATATAAATTTGCCTACCTTAGGGACGATCACTGAAGCTAAATTGAATAAAATATCTAATGCGTTAGAAGACATGTCGGCTGATTTGGTGGATTCATTTTGTGGTGAAAAGTTAACTGAGGATGAGTTTTTAGTGAGGACGAATCCACTATTCGAGCTTACTTTTGATTTTAATGGCTTGCAACCGGAGGCATTCTCCTGGATGCTTAATCCATGTTTTGACGTTGAGTGTGACTTGGTTCCCCCTACGGAGTCAACCCTGTCGACTCTCCCTCCAGTTCCCTTAGCTCGAGTAGATGAGTTCATCATTTTTAGCCCTCTATATTTAGAGAAGTTTATTATTCCCGCCTTTCCGTTAGACTTACTTATAAAGATGTGGGTGAACGTAGTTGGTGACGAGTGTTTTCTGAAATCCTATTATTATGATTTTTTAAAATCTAAGTTTAATACCAAATTTAAAACGATAACATTAGGCTCCACTGATTTGATTTTTGAACTGAAAGAGCTCATGCAACCTGACTTAATTCCGTTATTTTCTACTATTAATTCCAGTCATGTTACACATAGGTTATCCCCTCATGGTTTTAATTTAATTAGGCGCATTTTTCATTTCATGATCCTTCTAAATGTGTCCATTAAATTACTTGCTATGTTGTGTCAAATAATCTTCCACCGCTATATGAAAGATTTGGTTTTGGTGTGTCTCACCCCCGGACAGATGCCCCGGGCACCTTAGAAATATTAACGAATCGGCTAGTCTACTTTTTACGGATTTTATGGAAATATGGTGACATGACGTTTCTATTAAAATTTTCCACTGATTAGGGCATAACTCCTATTTTCATAGTTACATATTTTACGCTTTATGCTTTAATGCCACTTGAAATGTGTACCTCTCCGTATATATTTTCCACTATGTTTTCTATTGGGTTGGGTGGTGATAGTTTTCTAGGATCGTTCTCCTTCTCGGTCTCCATCGGAGGTATGTTGGTGGATGTTGTTGAAATTCTTTTTCCTTTTTTGGCTAATGAATATTTGAGGTCCTTCCAAGACCACATTGTGTCATGCAGGTTCTTCTTCCCCGCCAATGACCTCCCAGACGAGTACTCGCAGGCATACTCATCAGTGATGAGTCGTTTTAAGAGGGGGAGGATTGATGGAGCCGACTTCCCACGATATGTCTCCAAGAAGCGTCCTCCCTCTGATGATGATGGTGACCCGATTGATAGAGACGACGGCCCGCAACATTTTAAAGACGGCGATGGCGAGCTTATGGATGTTCATGTGGAGCATCGCCATAATACCCATCCTGAACGCAAGCCAACATATAAATAATAATTAATAATTATTATTAATAAATTATTATTAATTAATAATTAATTTTTATGCTTTGTTTTATTTTTGCAATGTTATTTAATTTCATGTTTTAATTTCCATTTCATGTGTAATGATGGGTGCGTATAACCATCATGTAGTATTTTAATTATTTCATTTCATGAACTTTGATGGGTGCATATAACCATCATATGTTCAATTTGAATTTTTAATTTTGAAGTTTGTTTGGAGGGAGATTGAGTGGTGTAGCCTATATATAGGCATGTATCCTTCATGTTTTAATTAGTGAATGAATGAAATTGAAAAAAACCAACCTTAATCCTCATCTTAAAGAATTCTCTCCTCCTTCTTCCTCTTTGGCCGAAATCCCTCTTCCCCCATCCTCTTCCTCTTGTGTTGGCCGACGGCGATCTCTTCTCCCTTCCCTTTCTCCCTTGCCTCCCTTGCTACCCGACCACCACCACCATTTTCCCCTCGCAAAACCGGCCATCTCCCACTCCCTTAGCAAAACCGAGCCAAAACTTCCATAACCTAGTCAAGCCCCTCTTCTCCACCATCACAAGCCGACAACCACCTTTGCTTTCAGCAACCCGACCACCACAACACCCCAACAAACCGAGCCTTCCACCACCCCTCTCAAAATCGGCCACCCTAACACCAAAAACCCGCCACCTTTCATCTCTCCTTTTCCCCTACACCAAAACCAACCCCCCTCCCACATCACCTTCCTAAACACCAAGATATTATACAATCTTTAATCTCTACTACCAAATCTCATTCCTAAACCAAAATATTCTCTACCATATTCCCCACTTATTCTCCATAATCTAAATATACCTCCTACCATAATATCTGTACCTACCATAATTGAAAAATATCTTTCCTAAAATATTCTGATATCCTGCCACCTTTTCTCTCTCCTTCCTTATTTGGAATTATTCTTTCCATATTCAGAAAATTTCGCCGGGACTTTCCAAATACAGCGTGACACGAAGAAGGCAACGAATTTCTCTCCCTCCAGCATATCTCTGGTGGTGCCGTTGAGGAACGATTCTAGTTCAGCGTAACCGGATTCATCCAATCCGATTGGATAATGAAAATATTTACTTAACTTGTTTCTCTTCCTTAGATAAATCTTGTGGCTTTGGCAAATTGCTCATTTTCTGTAACACTTCATTTTTCGTGGTTTATTTTATTTTAGTTATTGTCTTGTTTATCGTATTTTCGTTTTAGTTTGTGAGGCATGGCGGCCCTCGTTTGTATTTTGTTGGGAGAGAACCACCCTTGCCCGAATCTTTTGTTTTCGGTGGTTTCTCTTTTGGTACAACACGCTCGATCAAACCGTGTGGGTTCTTTTCGCTTGAGAGGATCTTGGCCAATCGCCTTGGTGCTATCTTGAAGGGCTTTGCGAACCCTCCGTAATTGTTGTTTAGTAATAATATTAATTAAACCGTTGTGACGTTAAATGCTAGAGTGTAACGTAAGAATTATTCGAGAGCATCGCGTAAATTCGTCGGCCACCAAAACGCTCGAAAGAGCGGGCCTACATCAATGTGCCAGGATCAGCCTGGTCCCAGTAAGGTACAAAGTAATTCTAAAATTTCTGATTACAGTACTGGTTCAGAGTCAGATTCATCTTCATCAAATGATGAGGATGGATCAGAATCTGAAGGAGATATTCATCAGTTGATAGATAAATATGTGGACTTATTGCAAGCACTTAAGAAAAGCAAAAACCTGGCCAAAACTCAGGCTAATGAAATTGCAGATATTAAGATGACTACATCTGGGTTAGAGAAAGAATTGGATCAAAAATTGAATGAGATTGCCAAGATGAAAACTATATCTGTTATAAAGATGGGTACAATCACATATAAAAATGATCTAATTAAAAGTCTGGAAGTAAGACTTTAAAAGGAGAAAGATCTAGTGGCTTGTTACTCAAAGCCAAAATCAGTCTTACCCTTAATAGATGAGTTTGTGGCTCAAAAGGATAAGGAAGGATTAGGCTTTAAAGGTAACACCAGGACTGTCCAATTCAAGAGAAAAGGCAAAGCACCAGTCCAACTAGTAAATTTTAAAGTGCCTGTAATGTTTAAAAGGTACAAGTGCCTTCTAACAGATATGATCTTGAAAACATTCATGGTCATAATAAGACTGATGTTCTGAATAACAAGGGTGTTAATGCCAAGAAGTCAGCCCATGTTCATAAACCCCATGGTTATAAGAAATAAGTGGGTGTAGCTGCAGCAGTACCAGCACAGAACAAAAATTTTTCTGCCAAAAATGTATCTAGACCTAGATACAAAAAGTATGAATGCTGGTGCTGTGGCAAGACAAACCACTTTGCCTTAGACTGCTAGCATAACATAAGTTTTAGGAAGAACAACAGTCTACCAGTTAGAAGAGCTGCTGGTAGTTTTGATATGAATGGTGCTAACTTGAACCAAGGACCCAAGACTTACTTGGGTTCTAAGGGAAAGTAATTCTGTATTGCAGGAAAGTCCAAGTTGCCTTGCCCTTATATGGTACTTGGACAGTTGATGTTCCAGGCACATGATTGGAACAAATGGGATGTTGAAGGAGTACACACCTATCAAGGATGGGCCTAAAGTAATCTTTGGTGGATCTGAAAGAGGAATCATCAAAGGATTTGGTAATATTTCTTCAAACGAAATTACCATCACTCAAGTGCCTTAGGTAAATGGTTTGAAACATAACCTGATAAGCATAAGTCAGTTGAGTGATCTAGGATATGACATTTCATTTGTTAAAAATGGATGCAATATCAAAAGGTCAAATGATCAAAAAGTCATATTGACTGGGTATAGAAAAAGAAATGTTTATTGTCTTGACTTTGTGTGTGAGAACAAGGTTTCTCCTATTTGTCTTGTAGCTGATGAGAGAGCATCTCATTATGTCAAATGGCACAAGAAGCTGGCTCATCCTAACTACAAAATAATTGGCCAACTCTTTAGCAAAGAGTTAATGAGGAATGGTCCTCAGGTTAAGTCTATAAAGGATGAGATATGTTTAGCTTGTCAAAAGAATAAGAAGACAAAATCCTCCTTTCATAGCCTTAAAAACAAGGATTCAGTGAGGTGTCTATACCTACTGCATATGGATTTATTTGGTCCTATGCCAGTTCATTATCTAGGTAGGAAGGTCTACACTTTTGTGGTTGTAGATGACTATTCTAGATATTCCTAGGTGTTCTTCCTGAGACAAAAATATGAAACCCCAAGTGTTTTACATAGTTTTGTCAAAAAAATTCAGAATGAACTGAACAGTACAGTTGTCAAAATCAGAAGTGACTATAGAACTGAATTTCAATATGAAAGTATGACAAGATTATGTGAAGAATTTGGGATTTTCAAAAAATTCTCCTCACCTAGAACACCACAGCAAAATGGTATTGCTGAAAGAAAGAATAAGACATTGATTGAGGCTGGTAGAACTCTATTGAGTGACACTTCTCTCCCAGAATATTTTTGGGCTAGGACAGTTAGTACTGCATGTCATGTGATCAATATGGCCTCTATTACCAAAAGCCATAAAAAGACACCCTATGAGATCATGAAAGGTAGAAAACCAAATTTATCCTATCATTGAATCTTTGGTTGCAACTGTTATATCCTTAACAATGGTAAGTCTTTTCTAACTAAGTTTGCTGCCAAATCACAAGATTGGATATTTGTTGGGTATTCATGAGTATAATTGTGGTAGATTTTTACTATCATAATTGTAATCATGTCCACTGTTTTCTACCTCTTTACTCATGTAATTGCGCAAAATAGTTGAGAATTGGTATGGTCATGAATAGTAGAGCATAGTTTAGAGTTTTTACTATTTTATGTATTGAACTCCCCACTTACTACGTCATTTCTCTAATGCAGGTACGACTAACTAGTGGAACTAAAAGTCTTAAAGCAAACAGGGGAGTTGATGGGACCACCAGGGCTGATCACAGGAGAAGAATTGGTCAAACACGAGTAGGAACACGCCCATATGCCTACCCGTGTTCTATCCTAGCTGAAACGATTTTATAAAGGAAGACTCAAGAGCACCACACGGGTTAGAACACGCCCGTGTGTCTAGCCCGTGTCCTTTTCGGGACAAATTGAAGAATTAAATCCAGCCTACCCGTGTCTGAAGAACATGAAGAACAACACGGCCGTGTTTGACAACACGGCCATATCATTACCCTTGTCATCTAACAAGGCCCATGACCAAACATGTCTGTGTAACATCCCATTTCCGGCTAGAACCCTAGGAGTCGGTTGGTCGTGACAGAACGCTAGGAAGCCCAAAAATTAAAATACATCAACCGATATTTTGGGTCACGGGTTGGTCACGCCCGTGACCTAGGGCGTGACTCCTTCGACGATCGTCGATCTCAGGGAGACGATCGTCGGGCGCAGAATTTTTGACCCGGGCCTGTCATGCCCGTGACCTATGTGTCACGCCCGTGACCTAGGGCGTGACCCCTTCGACGATCGTCGATCTTAGCGGGACGATCGTCGAAGCACAGAATTTGCGTCATGGCCCTATCACGCCCGTGACCCAGGTGTCACGCCCGTGACCAAGGGCGTGACCCCCTTCGGCGATCGTCGATCTCAGCGAGACGATCGCCGAGCGCAGAATTTTGCCTGATGACCCTTTCACGCCCGTGACCCATTTGTCATGCCCGTGACCTAGTGCGTGACCACCCTTCGACTATCGTCGATCTCATTTCGACGATCGTCAAACTGAGAATTGGCCACCCGGGCCTGTCACGCCCGTGACCTATGTGTCACGCCTGTGACCAAGGCCGAAACGTCAGCCAGACTGGAAATTTTGATAACCGACGTTGTAATCAATTCTGATTATGGGAAGTTACACCAGGAGTATTTATGGGCCGTTTCCTACTCTAATTATTTAATAAAATAAGGAAATGTTGGTCCAATAGGAAATCGCCACCTGACAAACACCTCTTCGTTTCCAGCGTTTCAACTGCCTCTACCATAACCGAAACACCATTAAGAGGAGCCTTCATGACCATAATTGCTTACCTCTTTCCCCTCCCCACTTGCTGAATCTATAAAAGACTCCTTAGAGCAAGAGGAGAAGGTTACACGCTCGATCAAACGGATTCAGATTCCTCGCCTTGCTGTTGAAGAATTTCCGGCGACGCCGCCATCGCGCAAATGGCTTCCCGACGGTCTGCACGCCTTCAGCCAGCGAACAAGGTCCTCCCCTCCCTCTTCTTCTGCGGATAGATCTTAGAAATCATTAGAAGAGATATCGGGCTCAAAAGAGTCGGATCGGGTGAGCGTTTCCATGGTTTTTCTGAAATTTCATGGTGGCGGGTTCGCCGGAAACCGCCTCTCCGGCGGCCGTGCTGCCGCCCGACGGTAGCCCTCACCTCAACAGAGGTGGTGGTGGTGGTGGCCGGCCACGGAGATGGATGGGTGGCCAGGAAATGGCTTTAGAAAAGCTACAGGTTTCAAGCTTTTTTTTTTAGGTTGCTGGTTCGGGCTAAAGGAGAAGATGAACAATAACATTTTATTATACTATATCTTAATTAATTCCCTTTACTATGCACTAGGTTTAAACTAAAAATTATTGCTCGTAGGGGCTGAAACATTAAAAGTGGTTAATATAGAAAATGTAGCCCTTGAGTCTAGTTTAATTCAAAATTTATTTCACTCGATTTGGAGTCCTGGTTAGACCACAACACCCTTTTTGGTGAGGTCTATCCATAGGGCTGTCTTGAACTTAGAAAAATTCCCCACTCCAATCCAGTCGTCAAAATGACTTGAAATTTGGGGTGTGGCCTAATCTTACCTATATCTAAGTGCTATCAAAAAATTAGGATTTTTGGAAAATATTTTTCTATAGTTTTTGGAAAAATTCAATAATCCTAGCATAATTTAATTAAATGGCTAAATGACTTGCAAACCCTCCCAAATTTTGGTGAGTGGTCCCTGGGTTTATCATAAGGTTCTGGTAAATATTTCATTTCATTTGGAGAAGTTTTGATTAAGTTTTTATCCAACCCTAGGTTGGTCCTTATAGGATAATCTAGGATCAAACACCCCCTTGGTATTTGGGTGGTCATATCATCTCAACAGAGGATGATATTTTGTCCAAAGGCTGTTTAGGGCATGACACACCCTCCAAGGGAGTTTGGGGTGGTTTGGTTTAGGGTAGCCCTAGAACCCTAGCGAAAATCCCAAATGATGGTTTTTGGGGTTGTGAAGGCCATGGGGTTAAATGACCTTGGACTGACTTAAAATTTGGTGGAGAGAACCATAGGGCCAGTATAGTTCCCTGGACAAAAGTTTAGGGTATTTGGAGACAGCTAGGCCACCTAAAATCCTAACCCTAGTTTAGGTCACCTACCTTAATTTGAATTATTAAGCTGTTATAAGAACTTTAAATCAAGTAAAATTGGAGCAGAGTGATTTTCTAATCTAAATAGCAATGTTATAATTTTTTTGAGCTTTTTGGGTTAATTTATACAGTACTTCATTTACAACTCTAATTGTGCCATAGATATTTATCTTGATTATTTTGGAATTTCTATGCACTAGAATGTTATGAAACCTTGGATTATGGCATCTTACAGCATGTTATACCTTCTGTATTTTTCTTGGAAATTTTAACGGATTATTTTGGGTACATATTTCTTTAACGTACTAGTTGTGATATGTAGTCAAAAATACAAACAATGTCCAATTACTGTCTAAAAAATTATGAAATTTGGTTAGTGGGTGTTTAAAGTTATGCTAATCACCATGTAATTTTATATGGAATTTTAGATGATTAAAAATAGCATCTCCTTCACTAAGTTGGGAAAATTAGCATTTTACATTAAAATATATTCAGAGCCCAAATATTAGAGAAAAATTATGGGACTTGGTTTATGGTGGTTCTAGGTCACCATAAAGCTTATATAATTTTCTTGGGATTTTTGGATACATATTTACAGTACTTCCTTCATAATATAGTAGAATTGGCCTAAAATGGTAAATTAGGAAATATAGGCCTAAACACCTCTGGAATTTCTCAAAACTTGGATTTGCTGTTTAAATGTCTCATAGGATTTTTACTGATTTTATGATGATTTATTGTTGGGTCATTAGTGCACTTCATGTTCATACTAGGGCATTTGGAAGCTTAGAATAAATAAATGAAATGTCCGATAAATAGGAAAATTTGGAAATCTTGGTCTTAGCTATAATATGTCATGATAGACCTTCAGTAAATATTATAGAAGATTCGGAATACAATTTGGAGTACCTCCCCTTATACTCCTCACGTATCTTAGGATGGTCTGCATATAGTAAAACCACGGAAATTGAACTCGAGCGGATAATGAACTTTGGGAGATGGAATTTTGGTAGTTTCTGGTTGGTTAGGACAAGCTAAGTTTTAGTCCATTATTAGGGTCAGGATAGGTAGAGTGCGAGACTGGTTAAGGATAAGGGCGTACGGGAATGACGAAAGATCATCCACCCCGAGTAGCAGTGGAAGAGTCTTAATACGCTAGAGCCAGATCTAAAGTAACTTAAAAAGGGATAGGGTAATGGGTATCAACCAATAACAATAAGTGCCTTGCGAAAGGGAACGGTGGGCTTCAGCTACCATCATAGTTCCTAGTGCCCTTTGAGAGCCCTTCACGGGGAATACCGGGGGCAGTCCTGCGCTAATGTAAACTGTAGAATTAATAATCTAAAGAGCAACTAGTATAATTAGGGTTGCACACACATACACCTCATTATCTAGGAAGGTAGTATAATTGGTTTGGTTGCCATTCAGACGGTAGCTTTGAAGTTAGATGCACGGACGGGACAGTCCGGGGAGCCGAGGGGTCGAGGGTTGGAGTACAGAATAAAGGTGGTGGGTCTTCGATATCTGATTGTCGTTCACACCGGCATCGGTACATTGACTCGGCGGTGTGGGACACTTAGCCAAAGAAAGTCTGGTGGGTATAGCCAGCAGTAGTACGCGGTTACTCTAGGTTGTGTTTTTCTAGGGGCGTACGGAAGGGCTAGGCCCGGTAGTGTGGATGCCCGCCTAGGAGTGGGGGGCCCGACCCACTGGCTCCGTTTGCCACTACAGAGGTTCCTGGGAGTGAAGCTAGCTGCCCGAATAGGGGGAACTAAAGGTCTGTGCGCATAGAGTCATGTGCGTGAGTTGCACTTGCATGAATCATGGCATAGCATAACACTACACTCATATTTGCATACAACCGACACCCCAACGTATAAATCGGTATGAGACTTATTATACGATGGGAGCCTTCCAGAAGACCCCTTAACTTATAAGTTTGTATGGGAATTCATATAAGTTAAGGTTACCTACTTATTTACTTGCTTGTTTACTTACTGTTCTCTAGCTGCCTTTTTATACAATTGCTACTTACTGCTTCTCTTCTTTACCACTTACTACCATAGAATTGCTAGTTGTACTTTGTTCTAGATAGTTTTTAGAATAACTCCCCTGTCACCTACTTGATTATTCTCCACCTTTGTAGCTTCCTTTTCCTCCTCTCTGGTCGGTGCTTAGGAGCCGTGGGGGGAGGGATAGGGGATGATAGGGCTTATTCTTTATGACTAATGGTTTTTGAACCACAACATTACAGGAGCTCTGGATGGGAGACAGGGACCAGCAGTCCAGGGACCAGCACCAGCGGAGTACGGTGCGCATGGAGGTGGGTCAGTCTAGCACCGGTGCAGCTGCAACCAGCTCCGTGAGTGATTAGTACCTTTTTAGTTCTGCGATGAGTGACTTGTATTGAGGACTCTGATGTACCGGGCTCAAGCCCGTTTATCTATATTTCATCTGAACTAAATCTTGCAGTACTTCTATTATCTATTTTCTGTTATTATCTACTGATTGACTGGATGTGATTTCACTTTTTTTTACATGTTTCTGTAGACTTGTTTACATTTATGTATAATTACTTCTCTCTCTCGTGATCCAAAAGGGCCGGCAGAATTGGCGTTTTGTAGTGGCGGCCTTCCCGTGAGACGGTGCCACCGCAAAGCGGCAATTCTGGGCTAAGACCCCGGTGATTAAAAAGAAAAAAAAAGGGGGTCTTACAAGTGGTATCAGAGGGAACCTCGATCGAAAGAGAAGTAGTCCACAAAATCTTGGGCCACCCCCGTGCGAGCTTAGTTTGCGGACAAACTAGCAGCGGAAGCAGTGGTGTGCCCACAAGGGAAATCACACGTGAGAGTCCATCCTAACCCTTCTTAAAATTCCATTCATTCGCTCTCTAACAAACGGAATTTTTACTTGTAGCCTGCGACGAACCCTACATCACAGCACGGGACACCCCAGGCTCCAAATGTGGTCCCGCCTCCTCCGGCTCCAGCTCCGTTCCAGCAGACGGAGATGGGCCAAACACTGACGGCCATTTTGGAGGCCTTCAGAGCTCAACAAGCCCCGGCTCCACAGCCAAACCCTGGGGCCAATTGGATGACTGTCTTCCGGGGACTTTCCCCTCCAGTTTACTAGGGGACGGAGTCTGCAGTACGTACAGAGGAATGGTTGGACACCATTTACGAGATGCTGGCAGGGATTCGATGCACCACTGAGGAGGCAGTTGCTTTGCTGGTCTCCTGCCTAGAGTCACACGGAAAGAGGTGGTGGAAATCTCAGCTTGACACCACCTTTACGGGGATGGATTGCGCTGATATTACTTGGGAGGAGTTCAGAGCAGCGCTCTTGGGACATTTTGTACCTCAGTCGGCGAGGGATGACCTGGAGGATAGGTTCCTGTGATTAAGGCAGGGTAATAGGACTGTGGTGGAGTACTATCAGGAGTTCACTCACCTGGCCCGTTATGCGGATGCATACCAGTTAGACGATGCTGGCTACGCCCGGAGGTTTTATAAGGGGCTGCAAGACGACATGAGACAGACCCTCCTTTTCGTCTTAGAGGGGAGTCTGGCCAGGATTCTGGAGATGGCTAAGAAGAGAGAGGCAGATCAGCTTACAGTGAAGAGCCGGAAGAGACCGGCCGATGATACAGTGATCGGAGGTCGTAGAGACCATCCTCGGGGCTACGTTATTGGGGAGAGAAGGAACGGGGATCAGCCTCGTCAGGAGTTTGGGCAGGAGCATAGGAGCTAGGGGGTACTGGCTCCCCAGCCTATTCAGATGCTAGAAATGCCAAGGACAGCAGAGCAGCCACCGGTATGCTATTAGTGCAACCAGCCGGGGCATATCAAGTGGAACTGCCCTATGAGGCGATCACCCCCACCAGCACATCACGGCGCTCCACCTCCCCAGCAGTTTGGCGGACGAGGACAGGACCGAGGACGAGGATTTCAGGATCGAGGCCGCAGGCCAGAGACACAGCCCCGGAACCCGAAGCAGGTTATCACAGGTATGGCAGTACTTTTAATTTTCTCCATATAAACTAGTATTCTAGACATAATCTGGTTAAAAATTAAGAGAAGACAACTGAAAAAACAGAATACTAAGACACTTAAATACCCCAGGCATAGTCTTCGTTAGCGGCAAGCCCGCTCACACTCTCTTCGACACTGGTGCTTCGCACTCGTTCGTGTCAAAGGATTTCATGAAAGGACTGGAAGGTGTGGAGCCATTCACCGGGAAGATGATGAGGGTGCGCCTACCCGATGGATCAGAGATAATGACCTCTGCTCATTGCAACATGGAAGCGAGGATCGGCCGGAAGGCGTTTGAGGCACCGGCGACGATTCTGAAGATGCCAGATTACGATCTGATTCTGGGCATGACTTGGCTGTGCTAGAACCATGCCCAAATTGTCTGCGTGGCGAAGAGGATCACCGTGAGTCACGACGACTCATTCATTGTCATCGAAGGTATTATACCAGCACCCCGCACCTTATTATCGTCTGTGCAGGCCGTTAAGGCCCACCTGTAGGGGGGAGAAGTTTATCAGGTTCTTTTTGAGGCGGTCGTGGCCAAGGACTCCATTTCATAAATTCCAGTAGTGCCGGACTTCGCCGACGTGTTTCCGAAGAAGCTACCAGGACTACCCCCGCACCGAGAGAAGGACTTCCAGATTCAGCTCGTACCGAGGGCTAAGCCGGTATCCAGAGCTCCCTATCGAATGGCCCCAAAGGAGTTGGTGGAATTTCGAAGCCAGCTTCAGGAGTTAGTGGAGGCCGGGTTTGTTCGGCCTAGCTCTTCACCATGGGGAGCTCCGGTGTTGTTCGTTAAGAAGAAGGACGGGACCCTTCGACTGTGCATAGATTACCGGGCTCTGAACAGGTTGACAGTCTGGAATACTTATCCCTTACCAAGGATAGACGAGCTATTTGACCAGCTTGAGGGAGCCCATTGGTTCTCAAAGTTGGATCTGAGGTCAGGGTACTACCAGCTTCGCATTCAGGAGGAGGACATCCCGAAGACAGCCTTCAGCAACAGATATGGTTTGTACGAGTTTACAGTGATGCCGTTCGGGCTCACGAATGTACCCTCCGCATTCATGACCCTGATGAATCGGGTGTTCAAAGAGTATCTGGACGTCTTCGTTATCGTATTCATCGACGACATCCTTATCTATTCAAGGACGGAGGAGGAGCACGCGAGACATCTGGCCTTAACCTTGGAGAAGCTGCGTGAGCATGAGATGTATGCCAAGTACAGCAAGTGTCAGTTCTGGCTAAAGGAGGTGGCCTTTCTGGGCCATGTCATCAGTGGAGAAGGTCTGGCAGTTGATCCGGCGAAGGTCTATGCAGTACGTGATTGGTCACCACTAAAGTCGGCCTCGGATGTTCGAAGTTTCTTGGGACTTGCCGCTTACTACCGGTAGTTCGTAAAGGGGTTCTCTAAGATTGCCCTCCCTCTTACGTCTCTGACGAAGAAGGAGTCCCTTTTTATTTGGACGCCTCGATGCGAATCTGCCTTCCAGGAGCTGAAGGATCGTCTCACCTCGTCTCCCATCCTTGCTCTTCCATCAGGGAAGGAGGGATTCTAGGTGTATACAGATGCTTCCTATCAGGGGATGGGTGCCGTTCTGATGCAGAACGGGCACGTAATAGCCTATGCCTCCCGTCAGTTGAAGCAGCACGATCAGAACTACCCCGTGCACGATTTGGAGATGGGGGCAGTCATTTTTGCTCTTAAGATCTGGCGACATTATCTCTACGGAGTACATTGTGATATCTTCTCCGACCACAAGAATCTAAAGTACGTCGACACCCAGAAGGAGTTAAACATCAGACAGAGACGTTGGGTGGAGTTTCTGTCGGACTACCAGTATACCATGCACTACCATCCGGGGAAGGCGAACGTGGTCGCGGATGCTCTGAGCCGGAGAGCGAGTATGACAGGAGTAGGTCCGCAGTTGATTGCCTTGGAGTTGGTTAGATCATTCGAGGAGATGCAGATTTCACTAGTTTCTGAGGATGACTCGGAGCTATACATGGAGTACCTGGGGTCAATGGATACTACTGATGATATTCGAGACCGCATCAGAGATGCGCAGATGCTGGATGAGAGAGCTGAGCCGATATTCCGAGCCTTGGAGGAAGGCATGACAGGAGATTACTCTTTGAGGGATGGGCTCTTGTGTTTCCGGGGCAGAGTCTACATACCAGTAGGAGGATGGAACCGGGAGGACATTTTGATGGAAGCTCACTACAGCCGATACTCTGTACACCCGGGGATCACCAAGATGGTAAAGGATTTGAAGAGGACGATGTACTGGCCTGGTATGAAGAAAGATATTACGTACTTTGTGACGCATTTTGAGGCCTGCCAGCTCGTGAAGGCAGAGTGTAGGAACCCGGCAGGCTTGCTACAAACGCTTCTGGTGCCGGAGTGGAAGTTTGAGGATGTATCCATGGACTTCATATATGGGCTACCTCGATCCCGTGCGGGGAATGACTCAATCTGGGTGATAGTGGACAGGCTAACAAAGGTGGCCAGATTCATTCCAGTGGCAAAGGACACACCGGTCAGTGTATTAGTACGGAGGTTTATTGAGTAGTTTGTGCGTTATCATGGGGTGCCCAAGACTATCGTTTCGGATCGGGATGGGCGGTTTACATCCAGGGAATGGAGGTCAGTCCAGGCCCATCTGGGTTCTTGGTTGACATTCAGCATAGCTTTTCACCCTCAGACCGACGGACAGATAGAGCGCACCAACCGTACACTAGAAGATCTGTTGTGACTGTGTATTTTGGACCGTGGCGAGCCTTGGGAGAGATTGCTGCCACTGGTCGAGTTTTCGTACAACAACTCTCATCAGTCCAGCATAGGCATGGCTCCATACGAGGCATTGTACGGAAGGAGGTGCAGGACCCCACTATCATGGGTTCAGGATGAGGATCCGCAGGCACTAGGCTCGGAGTTTGTGGGAGATACAGATGCTCAGATTAGATTGATCCGGGATAGGATGTTGAAAGCCCAGAGCAGACAGGCGAAATACTACGATGCGAGGCATCGTCAAGTGGAGTTCCAGGTGGGAGACCGGGTTTTCTTGAAGATACGGCCGATGCACGGAGTCTCGCGGGTTCGCGGGAGGAAGAAGCTCAGCCCGAGATATATTGGGCCTTATACGATCCTGGAACGGATCGGTCTCTTAGCCTATAGACTAGAGCTACCACTGGAGTTAGCGGGATTGCATGACGTCTTCCACGTCTCCTCACTTCGGAGGGCTCTACTACGCCCTGAGCAGCTGATTTCCTCGGCAGATGTCCCGGTGGCCTCGGATCGGTCAGTCAACTTGGATCTTATCAGGATTGACGATAATGCAGTGCGGGTCTTGTGACGGAAGAAGGTTCCATTAGTCAAGGTTCTGTGGAACAATCATGGGTAGGAGGAGCATACATGGGAGCCACAGGACTTGATACGTCAAAAATACCCGGAACTTTTTCGTTAGGTATACCTCACAACCCCTCTGGACAATCGATTTGCCTTCCTGTTTTAAACCAATAGGACTGAAATTTCAAGAATAGGGGATAATCTTTTGTTTATTGGGGTGTATATACTTAGTTAATTGGGCGAATTAATCTTAGATTTGAAACCGCACAAAGCAAACATAATGTAGAGACGTAATCTTTCAATTCTCAAGGGATGTTACAAGCTTCTTTTTCCCGATTAGAGTCCCGTAGGCTTAACCTTGATTTCGGGGACGAAATCTTTGTTTTGTTTATTGGGATTTGTAACATCCCATTTCCGGCTAGACCCCTAGGAGTCGGTTGGTCGTGACAGAACGCTAGGAAGCCCAAAAATTAAAATACATCAACCGAGATTTCGGGTCACGGGTTGGTCACGCCCGTGACCGACCCGTCACGCCCGTGACCTAGGGCGTGACTCCTTCGATGATCGTCGATCTTAGGGAGACGATCGTCGGGCACAGAATTTTTGACCCGGGCCTGTCACGCCTGTGACCTATGTGTCATGCCCGTGACCTAGGGCGTGACCCCTTCGACGATCATCGATCTCAGCGGGACGATCATCAAAGCGCAGAATTTGCGTCATGGCCCTGTCACGCCCGTGACCCAGGTGTCACGCCCGTGACCAAGGGCGTGACCCCCTTCAGCGATCGTCGATCTCAGCGAGACGATCGCCGAGCGCGGAATTTGCCTGATGACCCTGTCACGCCCGTGACCCATTTGTCACGCCCGTGACATAGGGCGTGACCACCCTTCGACGATCGTCGATCTCAGTTCGACGATCGTCGAACTGAGAATTGGCCACCCGGGCCTATCACGCCCGTGACCTATGTGCCACGCCCGTGACCAAGGCCGAAACGTCAGCCAGACTGGAAATTTCGGTAACCGACGTTGTAATAAATTCTGATTATGGCAAGTTACACCAGGAGTATTTATGGGCCGTTTCCTACTCTAATTATTTAATAAAATAAGGAAATGTTGGTCCAATAGGAAATCGCCACCTGGCAAACACCTCTTCATTTCCAGCATTTCAACTGCCTCTACCATAACCGAAACACCATTAAGGGGAGCCTTCATGACCATAATTGCTTACCTCTTTCCCCTCCCACTTGCTGATCTATAAAAGACTCCTTAGAGCAAGAGGAGAAGGTTACACGCTCGATCAAACGGATTCAGATTCCTCCCCTTACTGTTGAAGAATTTCCGGCGACGCCGCCACCGCGCAAATAGCTTCCCGACGGTCTGCACGCCTACAGCCCGCGAACAAGGTCCTCCCCTCCCTCTTCTTCTGCGGATAGATCTTAGAAATCATTAGGAGAGATATCGGGCTCAAAAGAGTCGGATCGGGTGAGCGTTTCCATGGTTTTTCTGAAATTTCATGGTGGCGGGTTTGCCGGAAACCGCCTCTCCGGCGGCCGTGCCGCCGCCCGACGGTAGCCCTCACCTCAACAGAGGTGGTGGTGGTGGTGGCCGGCCAGGGAGATGGCTGGGTGGCCAGGAAATGGCTTTAGAAAAGCTACAGGTTTCAAGCTTTTTTTTTAGGTTGCTGGTTCGGGCTAAAGGAGAAGATGAACATTAACATTTTATTATACTATATCTTAATTAATTCCCTTTACTGTGCACTAGGTTTAAACTAACAATTATTGCCCGTAAATGCTGAAACATAATAAGTGGTTAATATAGAAAATGTAGCCCTTGAAGTCTAGTTTAATTCAAAATTTATTTCACTCGATTTGGAGTCCTGGTTAGACCACAACACCCTTTTTGGTGAGGTCTATCCATAGGGCTGTCTTGAACTTAGAAAAATTCCCCACTCAAATCCAGTCGTCAAAATGACTTGAAATTTGGGGTGTGGCCTAATCTTACCTATATCTAAGCGCTATCAAAAAATTAGGATTTTTGGAAAATATATTTCTATAGTTTTTGGAAAAATTCAATAATCCTAGCATAATTTAATTAGATGGCTAAATGACTTGCAAACCCTCCCAAATTTTGTTGAGTGGTCCCTAGGTTTATCATAAGGTTCTGGTAAATATTTCATCTCATTTCGAGATGTTTTGATTAAGTTTTTATCCAACCCTAGGTTGGTCCTTATAGGATAATCTAGGATCAAACACCCCCTTGGTATTTGGGTGGTCATATCATCTCAACAGAGGCTGATATTTTGTCCAAAGGCTGTTTAGGGCATGACACACCCTCCAAGTGAGTTTGGGGTGGTTTGATGTAGGGTAGCCCTAGAACCCTAGGGAAAATCCCATAATTATGGTTTTTGGGGTTGTGAAGGCCATGGGGTTAAATGACCTTGGACTGACATAAAATTTGGTGGAGAGAACCATAGGGCCAGTATAGTTCCCTGGACAAAAGTTTAGGGTATTTGGAGACAGCTAGGCCACCTAAAATCCTAACCCTAGTTTAGGTCACCTACCTTAATTTGAATTATTAAGCTGTTAAATG
This sequence comes from Platanthera zijinensis, assembly GCA_039513925.1. Lineage (NCBI taxonomy): Eukaryota > Viridiplantae > Streptophyta > Magnoliopsida > Asparagales > Orchidaceae > Platanthera > Platanthera zijinensis. The sequence continues at coordinate 159,721,983 of CM077092.1, forward strand.
AACTTTAAATCAAGTCAAATTGGAGCAGAGTGATTTTCTAATCTAAATAGCAATGTTATAATTTTTTTGAGATTTTTGGGTTAATTTATACAGTACTTCATTTACAACTCTAATTGTGCCCTAGATATTTATCTTGATGATTTTGGAATTTCTATTCACTGGAATGTTATGAAACCTTGGATTAGGGCATCTTACAGCATGTTATACCTTCTGTATTTTTCTTGGAAATTTTAACGGATTATTTTGGTTACATATTTCTTTAACATACTAGTTGTGATATGTAGTCAAAAATACAAACAATGTCTAATTACTGTCTGAAAAATTAAGAAATTTGGTTAGTGGGTGTTTAAAGTTATGCTAATCACCCTGTAATTTTATATGGAATTTTACATGATTAAAAATAGCATCTCCTTCACTAAGTTGGGAAAATTAGCATTTTACATTAAAATATATTCAAAGCCCAAATATTAGAGAAAAATTATGGGACTTGGTTTATGGTGGTTTAGGTCACCATAAAGCTTATATAATTTTCTTGGGATTTTGGATACATATTTACAGTACTTCCTTCATAATATAGTAGAATTGGCCTAAAATGGTAAATTAGAAAATATATGCCTAAACACCTCTGAAATTTCTCAAAACTTGGATTTGCTGTTTAAATGTCTCATAGGATTTTTACTGATTTTATGATGATTTATTGTTGGCTCATTAGTGCACTTCATGTTCATACTAGGGCATTTGGAAGCTTAGAATAAATAAATGAAATGTCCGATAAATAGGAAAATTTGGAAATCTTGGTCTTAGCTATAATATGTCATGATAGACCTTCAGTAAATATTATAGGAGATTCGGAATACAATTTGGAGTACCTCCCCTTATACTCCTCACGTATCTTAGGATGGTCTGCATATAGTAAAACCACGGAAATTGAACTCGAGCGGATAATGAACTTTGGGAGATGGAATTTTGGTAGTTTCTGGTTGGTTAGGACAAGCTAAGTTTTAGTCCATTATTGGGGTCAGGATAGGTAGAGTGCGAGACTGGTTAAGGATAAGGGCGTACGGGAATGACGAAAGATCATCCACCCCGAGTAGCAGTGGAAGAGTCTTAATACGCTAGAGCCAGATCTAAAGTAACTTAAAAATGGATAGGGTAATGGGTATCAACAAATAAAAATAAGTGCCTTGCGAAAGGGAACGGTGGGCTTCAGCTACCATCATAGTTCCTAGTGCCCTTTGAGAGCCCTTCACGGGGAATACCGGGGGCAGTCCTGGCTAATGTAAACTGTAGAATTAATAATCTAAAGAGCAACTAGTATAATTAGGGTTGCACACACATACACCTCATAATCTAGGAAGGTAGTATAATTGGTTTGGTTGCCATTCAGACGGTAGCTCTGAAGTTAGATGCACTGACGGGACAGTCCGGGGAGCCGAGGGCTCGAGGGTTGGAGTACAGAATAAAGGTGGTGGGTCTTCGATATCTGATTGTCGTTCACACCGGCATCGGTACGTTGACTCGGCGGTGTGGGACACTTAGCCAAAGAAAGTATGGTGGGTATAGCCAGCAGTAGTACGCGGATACTCTAGGTTGTGTTCTTCCAGGGGCGTACGGAAGGGCTAGGCCCGGTAGTGTGGATGCCCGCCTAGGAGTGGGGGGCCCGACCCACTGTCTCTGTTTGCCACTACAGAGGTTCCTGGGAGTGAAGCTAGCTGCCCGAATAGGGGAACTAAAGGTCTGTGTGCATAGAGTCATGTGCGTGAGTTGCACTTGCATGAATCATGGCATAGCATAACACTACACTCATATTTGCATACAACCGACACCCCAACGTATAAATCGGTATGAGGACTTTTATACGATGGGAGCCTTCCAGAAGACCCCTTAACTTATAAGTTTGTATGGGAATTCATATAAGTTAAGGTTACCTACTTATTTACTTGCTTGTTTGATAAGTAAAGTTTGTTTTAAAGAAGATAGATTTGGTTTTATATAATCTTTTACGTATATAAGTCTATCTCTTTGTTTACTTACTTATATCCTGTGGATTAAGACAATAGTACCTATCGCATATGAGTATAGTATTTTGTAGAAAATATCAAGGTCGTATTTTTCCTGGGATCGGTGTTAATTATTCTACTTTTTAGAACGGACTATTATTTTATCGAACGAACAGAGTGGGGTTTATTTTAAAATTAAAAGATACAAAAAAAAATTATATACGTGATTTTATTAAGAGAGGGACTTAGAGTTTAGTCCTCGATTTCAGAATTACTTTGAGCGGATATTAATTCGCCTATTAAAGAACATCTTTATTTCATAATTATCTAACTTCACGAGAGGGTCCCTTTGGTAGCATCACTGACTCGAAAGTACGACCGGGAAGGCTTGCGTTTAAACGGATTAACGTAAACGTAGTGTCTCGTCACCTGGTATATGATCAATTAACAGAAAACCCTAGTTAGAATAACTAGAAAGTAGAGTTGAAATAGTTGAAAATAGTATCCAGCCCAGAGCTCATCTTGACCAAGTGCTAAGGGTGCTTAGCCTCTTCTCAGGATGGAGGCGGTATAAAGTACAGAAAATAATATCTACCTATCTATCTCAATCCAGGATTTAAGCTTTCGCTTCACCTTTGTTTTTGGATAGGGTAGTAAAAACTAAAATTTTGCAGCGCTTCTGCACTATCTTAATCCAGTACTTAGGCTTTCGCCTCGCCTTTCATTCGGGATAGTATGAAAGAATAGGGTTTTGAAAATAGATTTGAAAACAGTTTTACACTATCTTAATCCAGGACATAAGCAGAGCTTCGCCTTTCATTCGGGATAGTATAAAAAAATAAAGTAAAAGAAAGCAGTAAAGTACTCAGAATTGAAATTGAAAGAGTCTATTTTATAAAGTCCGAAAATATTACAACTTTCTAAAAAGCTGAAAATAAAGCTGAAAAATTACAACTTACAGAACTTTATATTACTTGAAAGCTACTACCAGTTCCTTGTCAGAGAGCTGGGGAGTCCTAACAGTTCTTAAGAAATCTGCTGGAGTTCGAATGATTTTACAAATCCCTGCCGGCCTATTTATAGAAAAAATTTTCAGGTGACACGCCCCCTGACACGGGCGTGTCGGGTAGGGCGTGACAGGGTCACGGGCGTGACTGATGACGTGTCGTGACAGGTGTCGAGCTGGTTGAAACTTCAGATAGAATTTGGGCATGTCACGGGCGTGTTGATGACGTCATGGGCATGTTAGCTTGCTGATTCATCCGGCTGGTAGCGGGCATGGCGACAGCGCGACATTTGGATAGAACTTCAAAAGGTCACGGGCGTGTCGCCTTTGGCACGGGCGTGTTCAGCAGGCGTGTCCATCGATCTCCCGAGTTTTATCTGTCCAGCAAAACAGCAAGAAAAAAGTAATTAAAAAGATCTGTCACACCCTAGGTCACGGGCGTGACCTAGGGGCGTGACCTAAGAAAAAAATACAAAATTTCAGAAAAACTTAACATTAATTTTAAAACAAAAAATACAATATAATAAAAATAGTTAGTTTTATATATCAAAACTAAGGTTTTTATTTATAAATATGTATATTTAATATGAAACAAAATTGTATATTTTTATACTCATCAAATACCCCCATACTTAGATTTTGCTATTCCAGAGCAATTATAGAGTTGAGTATATTTACAAGGTTAATAAATCTTCTATTTACTATCAATTTGATTCGTCAAGATAAAATAGGTATAAACATCCGATGAATAAAGATTTGAATGTTATCGTACATATCATTGATACCAGAGTTAGAATTTATAGCCATAAAAGTTTTTGAAAACAAATAGTAAGCATATAATAAAATCATATATAACAAGGATAGATTGACTTTATGATTACTATATCTTTATACGAGATATATTGGAAAATGTGCATTCTATTATTTATGCTCTCTCAAAATTTTAAACAAAAATAGAATATCAACTTTGGAAGGGTGGAATTTTACCTATACAATAGGCTTTTGTAGAAGTGATAGATTTTTGTATTCTATCATCTTTTTATCTAAGTTATGCGTTGTTATAACTACTAAGGAATGTAATTCCAAAGTGGCAAAAAAAATACAAAGCATACTTGAGTTTTTATTTGAATCCAATGTATATTTAGAGGAGCACATACAATTTTCCATATAATCTTTTCATATTTATTGGATGCCTATGTGTACGGAATGAAATCTTATTCCCATTGACATAAGATCTTTTCTTTTACTAGGAGCACATACTCCTACATACTTGCTTGCGTAAGAAAACATGCCAAGTAGAAATAAATATTCAAGAGTTGGATAAAAAATTTTGAGAGCAACTATAATAGTTTGTATTTCTTATATTTCGTTAAGAATGGAGTAAGGATATTTACAATCTACAATTGTTTGGTGAACATAATATGTTTGCTTCTATTGTATATATATGTATTTCTTTTTATATTGAAAGCAGGCTTGCTAAAATAATAACTCTGATTGTAATGAAATTTATAAGATAGGATTTTACAAGTTTATTCCGGATATTTATATCTATCTAGTTATGAGAAGGAGTAGTAAATTTGAAATTTCAATAAATTGCATTTTTGATCAACTCAGAATTTTGGAATATATTTACATAGTACACTATCGAAATTTTTTTTTTTTGACTTATTTTGGATGAGTACTAAAATAAACAATACTTTTATTGAAAACATAAGAGATATCATAAAATTGAAAATAACTTGCAGCTAAAAGCACCTCCACACTTATGTTAGGCATAAGTATGAAGTGAAAAATATTTACAGAATATACAAAAGCATAAAAGATGGAAGTATACAAAGGAATTTATATTTCGAGGTTATGGAGTAGTGTTAGGGTTTCAGGTTCTTTTTGAAAAGGGTCCCCAGAAAAATATAGTTTTAAACGGTGCCCGTTTACTTTGAAAGTTCCTAGTTCAGGGTGAGAAATAAGAACGGTCCCATATGACCAAATTTGTTTAACAGTATAGGGTCCGGTCCATCGGGATTTTAATTTTCCTGGAAATAATTTAAGGCATGAGTTATATAGTAGGACAAGATCACCTGGTGAAAAAGATTTTGGAAATTTAATTTTCCTATCATGATAAAACTTAGATCCCTCTTTATAAAATTTATTATTTTCATAGGCATTTGCACGCCATTCCTCAAGTTCATTGATTTGAAATTTACGTTGTTCGGCGGCTAAGTTTGTATCTAAGTTAAGAAATTTTAGCGCCCAATATGCGCGATGTTCTAATTCTACAGGTAGGTGACATGCTTTTCCATATACTAAACGATAAGGTGTACAACCTATCGCAGTTTTGAATGTTGTACGGTAGGCCCAAAGTGCATCATCTAATTTGAGGGACCAATCCTTTCGATTGGTATCTACAATTTTTTCTAATATGCGCTTTAGTTCTCTTTTGACTACCTCCACTTGGCCGCTTGTTTGGGGGTGATAAGCAGTAGCGAGTTTATGAGTAACTCCATATTTGGCTAACACTTTAGCCATCTGGGTGTTACAAAAATGAGTACCTCGATCGCTAACTATAGCCCTAGGCGTGCCAAAACGTGAAAATAAGGTTTTCAGAAATTTAACGACGACTCTCGAGTCAGCAGTGGGTAAAGCTTGCACTTCAGCCCATCGTGAAACGTAATCGACCGCTACTAAGATATAACGATTTTTAAAAGAAGGAGGTAAAGGGCCTACAAAATCTATGCCCCACAGATCAAAAAATTCACATTCTAAGTAAAAGTTTTGGGGCATTTCGTCCCGACGGGAAATGTTACCTGACCGTTGGCAGCGGTTGCAAATGCTTACCAATTTTTGAGCGTCCTTGAATAAAGTAGGCCAAAAGAATCCTGCTTCAAGGGCTTTACGTGCAGTCCGGTTGGATTGATAATGTCCGCCGGTTGGTCCTTCGTGGCAGTGCCGTAGTATTTTTAGTCCTTCCTCGTTCGAAATACATCTTCGAATTACTTGGTTGGCACAGACTCGGAATAAATACGGGTCTTCCCAAAAGTAGTTTTTCAAGTCAGAAAAGAATTTCTTCTTTTCTTGAAATGAAAAAGCTTTTGGAAGGACTCGGGCTACTAAATAGTTAGCCAAGTCTGCGAACCAAGGAGTAGAAGAGTTTGTTACCTTTTCGAGAGTGAGGAGGCTTTCTTTAGGGAATTTATCTTCGATGTCGGCTTCCACGAGTGTATCTGTTGCAGCATTCTCTAGTCGAGAAAGATGATCAACTGCCAAATTTTCTGCGCCTTTCTTATCTGATATCTCTAAATCAAATTCTTGTAATAAGAGAATCCAACGTAATAAACGGGTTTTTGCGTCTGCCTTAGATAGTAAATATTTTAAAGCAGAATGATCCGTAAAAACTATAACTTTCGATAGTGTAATATAAGATCTAAACTTATCAAATGCGAATACAATCGCCAGTAGTTCCTTTTCCGTGGTCATGTAATTGGTTTGTGTAGATGTGAGAGTTTTACTTGCATAATAGATAGGATGAAAATATTTGTCTACTCGTTGTCCTAAGACAGCTCCTACCGCATAATCACTCGCATCACACATGATCTCAAAAGGGAAGGACCAGTCTGGGGATACTAAAATAGGAGAGTTGATAAGTTTGTCCTTAATAATATTGAATGCTACTAAGCATTCACTATCAAATATAAATGGGGCTTCTTTTTCTAATAAATGAGTTAACGGTTTTGTTATTTTGGAGAAATTTTGAATGAACCGTCAATAGAAACCTGCATGGCCTAAGAAACTTCGAATAGATTTTACATTTGTTGGAGGAGGAAGTTTTTCAATTATTTCTATTTTGGCCTTATCGACCTCGATTCCCTGGGAAGAAATTTTATGACCGAGAACTAAACCTTCGCGGACCATAAAGTTGCATTTCTCCCAGTTCAACACTAAATTCGTGTCTTCACAGCGTTGAAGAACACGAGCGAGGTTGTCTAAACACGTATGGAATGAGTCTCCAAAAACGGAGAAATCATCAATAAATACTTCCATAACGTCCTCTACTAACATGCCAAAAATCGCTAGCATACATCTTTGAAATGTAGCTGGCGCATTACAAAGTCCAAATGACATTCGCCTATAGGCGAAAGTACCAAAGGGGCAAGTGAATGTAGTTTTCTCTTGGTCTTCAGGGGCTATAGGAATTTGTAAATACCCTGAATAACCATCAAGAAAACAATAATATGAGTGACCCGAGAGTCGCTCTAATATTTGATCTATAAACGGTAGTGGAAAGTGATCTTTACGGGTGGCATCATTTAATTTTCGATAGTCGATGCACATCCTCCAACCCGTAACAGTACGTGTTGGAATTAGTTCATTATTAGCGTTTGGTACTACCGTTATACCGCCCTTCTTAGGGACGACTTGTACGGGACTAACCCATGTGCTATCTGAGATTGGATAGATAATTCCTGCATCTAATAATTTCATTACTTCAGCTTTTACGACATCCTTCATATTAGGATTTAAACGTCGTTGGGGCTGGATAGATTTACGAGGGTTATCTTCCAAAAATATTTTATGCGTACAAAAAGATGGGTTGAGTCCTTGGATATCAGAAATTTGCCATGCTAATGCATGACGATGTTGTTTTAACACTTCTATTAATTCAGATGTTTTCATATCATTTAATTCGGCAGAAATGATAACAGGGAGTTTAGATTCAGCTTCAAGGAAAACGTATTTTAAATGTGCAGGAAGTGTTTTCAGCTCGAGGGTTGGTGGTTTTTCATATGAAGTTGGAGTTTTTAGAGTTGTAGAAGTTAAAGATATAAAAGGTTCTAAGGGTCATCGGTAGGCATTTCTTGTGAAAGTGGTAAGTCTGCCAAGTCCGATTCTTCTACAGTTATTGAAAGTAAATCAGAATAGGGAAAACCATTTTCCTCAAAAGAGGCTTCCGCAAGATAGCAGGAATCGTCATTTATTAAAGAGTTTTTCATAGAGGGATCTATATCGATAGTAACCTCGTCATCTCCTACTCGTAAGAGAAGTCTACCGTTACTTACGTCTATTATCGGGCGAGAGGTTGCGAGAAATGGACGACCGAGAATTATGGGAACATCGGCGTCTTCCTCTATGTCAAGTATAACAAAGTCTACCGGAAGATAAACTTGTCTATTTTGACCAGAACATCCTCTACTATCCCTACTGGATATTTAATAGAACGATCTGCTAATTGGATGCTCATTTTAGTTGGGCTGGGGTTACCTAATCCTAGTTTTAGAAAGAGCGAGTAGGGCATTAAATTTATGCTAGCACCTAAATCTGCTAACGCATCTTTTATTAATAGATTACCGAAGAGACACGGGATAGAAAATCGTCCCGGATCGTTTAATTTTGGGGGTAATTTATGTAATAAAATGGCTGAACATTCGGCGTTAAGGAAAACTCTCGAAATATCTTCGAGTTTCTTTTTATTTGATAATAACGCTTTTAAATATTTTGCATATTTAGGCATTTGTGCAATTGCCTCGCAGAAAGGTATATTGATTTGAATTTGTTTTAGCATTTTTAGAAAATTTTTATATTGTTCATCTTCTCGCTCATCTTTTAATTTAGATGGATAAGGTACAACAACATGTGGGGAAGAAATTCGCGGGGGTTGAGGAGGCAGAGTCGTAACGGGAAGTGTTATAGGAGGGCTAACCTTAGCTTCTTTTTCTACCCTAACGGGTGGTGGTAGCTCCCTGCAACTTCGTAGTTGGACGGCTTGTCAACTTGGGTTACTGGAATGGCCAGTATCCCGCGGATTTGGTTCCGTATTTCCTGGAAAATTACCAGGTTGGCGTTCCGATAGCATTTTTGATATTTGTCCAATTTGTGTTTCTAAGTTTTTAATTGATCCGGTCAGGTTCCGGATATTGGACTCATTAATACTGACATATTTCGTGAATATATCTTCTATCGGGGTTGGCCAAAATTGGTTCAGTTGTGGTGGCGGTGGTTGTGGTTGTGGGGGTTGCGGTGCAAATCCACTTGGAATTGCAGTCGGAGGGCGTTGAGCATTATTGGGGTTGCTCCACGAAAAATTAGGATGGTTCCTATATCCTAGATTATAAGAATTATTATTTGAGTTAACATTAGGATTATAGGAAGGTCTATAAGAGTTCCCCATATAATCGATTTCTTCAATTATATTATTATTCGGATTCCAAGTAGTGGCGGAGGAAGCAGTTATTCCTGCCAATTGTTTAGTTAAATTTTCTACTTGGAGTGCTAAAGTAGAAGAAGTGTCGAGCTCATTTATCCTAGCTTGTTTAGGGCGTGACCTTGGCACATTCCACTGGTACGCGTTCATGGCCATTTCCTCAAAGAGGGTTTGAGCGGCCTCGGGGGTTTTATTATTGAGCGTGCCCCAACGGCAGCATCAATGGCTTGCCTGGTTTGAATATTCAAACCATTATAAAATATTTGTACCTGGAGCCAAGTTGGCAGTGCGTGATGTGGACACCGACGTAGATATTCCTTAAAATGTTCCCAAGTCTCATAAAGAGACTCGGACTCGCCTTGCACAAAGGAAGAAATATCCGCACGTAGACGTGCGGTTTTTGCAGGTGGAAAGTACTTTGTTAGGAATTTTTCGGTCATTTCAGCCCAAGTGGTGATAGATCCTCTGGGGAGAGAACCTAGCCATTGTTTGGCTTTCGTTCGTAACGAAAAAGGAAATAAGCGAAGACGGATGGCATCATCAGTGACGCCATTTATCTTAAATGTGTCGCATATTTCTAAGAAATTTGACAAGTGCGTATTTGGATCTTCGTCAGGCAATCCATCGAATTGAATGGAATTTTGAATCATTTGGATTATACTCGATTTAATCTCGAAGTTATTATTACCAATTAGTGGACGAACGATACTAGACCCGGTGTCATCTAAATTAGGTCGTGCATAATAAGACATGGTCCTTTGGGGGACCACCTCTGGCATTTGTTGTTGCTCTGCTGCCATTTCTTGTACGTGTGCGGTGCCTACGGACTCTTCCAGATTTAATACGAGCTCTTGATTCAGAGATCGGAGGCGCCTGCGAAAGGTGCGTTCGATTTCAGGATCAAGTCCAAGAGTTAAATCAGATGGAGTTCTGCGGGTCATACACTAAAAAAGACTTTTGTATAAAAAAAAACTAAGTAAAAAAAAAACTAAGTTACAAAAACACACAAATACAAACACACAAAAAGACTTAAAATGGAAAATAACTAAAAACAGGTTATTTTTATTTTATATAAAACAAGTTTTTTATAAAAGAAGTTTTATAATAAAAGCAGGTTTTTTTATTATAAACTACTTTTTTTTTAAGTTTTATATAAAATACGTTAAAATAGTATGTTAGGTTTTTCAGTTAGAATTTGTTAGTGGTGAATAAACTTGTTAATAAAAAATTAGGTTTTATAAAAACAAAGTTTTAAATTCTGGGAATTTTATTTTTGTTTTATTTTTATAAAAACTAAGGTTTTTTTTATAACAAGAAAAAGAAAAGATAAAATTAATAGCGTTCGTTTATTTTCGAATATTAACACATATAAACCAATCCCCGGCAACGGCGCCAAAAGCTTGATAAGTAAAGTTTGTTTTAAAGAAGATAGATTTGGTTTTATATAATCTTTTACGTATATAAGTCTATCTCTTTGTTTACTTACTTATATCCTGTGGATTAAGGCAAGAGTACCTATCGCATAGGAGTATAGTATTTTGTAGAAAATATCAAGGTCGTATTTTTCCTGGGATCGGTGTTAATTATTCTACTTTTTAGAACGGACTATTATTTTATCGAACGAACAGAGTGGGGTTTATTTTATAATTAAAAGATACAAAAAAAAATTTATATACGTGATTTTATTAAGAGAGGGACTTAGAGTTTAGTCCTCGATTTCAGAATTACTTTGAGCGGATATTAATTCGCCTATTAAAGAATAACTTTATTTCTTAATTATCTAACTTCACGAGAGGGTCCCTTTGGTAGCATCACTGACTCGAAAGTACGACCGGGAAGTCTTGCGTTTAAACGGATTAACGTAAACGTAGTGTCTCGTCACCTAGTATATGATTAATTAACAGAAAACCCTAGTTAGAATAACTAGAAAGTAGAGTTGAAATAGTTGAAAATAGTATCCAGCCCAGAGCTCATCTTGACCAAGTGCTAAGGGTGCTTAGCCTCTTCTCAGGATGGGGGCGGTATAAAGTACAGAAAATAATATCTACCTATCTATCTCAATCCAGGATTTAAGCTTTCGCTTCACCTTTGTTTTTGGATAGGGTAGTAAAAACTAAAATTTTGCAGCGCTTCCGCACTATCTTAATCCAGGACTTAGGCTTTCGCCTCGCCTTTCATTCGGGATAGTATGAAAGAATAGGGTTTTGAAAATAGATTTGAAAGCAGTTTTACACTATCTTAATCCAGGACATAAGCAGAGCTTCGCCTTTCATTCGGGATAGTATAAAAAAATAAAGTAAAAGAAAGCAGTAAAGTACTCAGAATTGAAATTGAAAGAGTCTATTTTATAAAGTCCGAAAATATTACAACTTTCTAAAAAGCTGAAAATAAAGCTGAAAAATTACAACTTACAGAACTTTAGATTACTTGAAAGCTACTACCAGTTCCTTGTCAGAGAGCTGGGGAGTCCTAACAGTTCTTAAGGAATCTGCTGGAGTTCGAATGATTTTACAAATCCCTGCCGGCCTTTTTATAGAAAAAAATTTCAGGTGACATGCCCCCTGACACGGGCGTGTCGGGTAGGGCGTGACAGGGTCACGGGCGTGACTGATGATGTGTCGTGACAGGTGTCGAGCTGGTTGAAACTTCGGATAGAATTTGGGCATATCACGGGCATGTTGATGACGTCATGGGCGTGTTAGCTTGCTGATTCATCCGGCTGGTAGCGGGCATGGCGACAGCGTGACATTTGGATAGAACTTCAAAAGGTCACGGGCGTGTCACCTTTGGCACGGGCGTGTTCAGCAGGCGTATCCATCGATCTCCCGAGTTTTATCTGTCCAGCAAAACAGCAAGAAAAAAGGAATTAAAAAGAGCTGTCACGCCCTAGGTCACGGGCGTGACCTAGGGGCGTGACCTAAGAAAAAAATACAAAATTTCACAAAAACTTAACATTAATTTTAAAACAAAAAATACAATATAATAAAAATAGTTAGTTTTATATATCAAAACTAAGGTTTTTATTTATAAATATGTATATTTAATATGAAACAAAATTGTATATTTTTATACTCATCATTGTTTACTTACTGTTCTCTAGCTGCCTTTTTATACAATTACTGCTTACTACTTCTCTTCTTTACCACTTACTACCATAGAATTGCTAGTTGTACTTTGTTCTAGATAGTTTTTTGAATAACTCCCCTGTCACCTACTTAATTATTCTCTACTTTTGTAGCTTCCCTTTCCTCCTCTCTGCTCGGTGCTTAGGAGCCTTGGGGGTAGGGGTAGGGGATGATAGGGCTTATTCTTTATGACTAATGGTTTTCGAACCATAACATTACAGGAGCTCCGGATTGGAGACAGGGACCAGCAGTCCAGGGACCAGCACCAGCGGAGTACGGTTCGCATGAAGGTGGGTCAGTCTAGCACCGGTGCACCTGCAACCAGCTCCATGAGCGATTAGTACCTTTTTAGTTCTGCGATGAGTGACTTGTAGTGAGGACTCTGATGTACCGGGCTCGAGCCCGTTTATCTATATTTCATCTGAACTGTATCTTGCAGTACTTCTATTAACTATTTCCTGTTATTATCTACTGATTGACTGGATGTGATTTCACTTTTTTTTACATGTTTCTGTGGACTTGTTTACATTTATGTATAATTACTTCTCTCTCTCGTGATCGAAAAGGGCCGGCAGAATTGGCGTTTTGTATTGGCGGCCTTCCCGTGAGACGGTGCCACCGCAAAGCGGCAATTCTGGGCTAAGACCCCGGTGTTTAAAAAGAAAAAAAAGGGGGTCTTATAGTCTGTTCGTGTGGAACCGCCCAGGAACTGCCGACACGGCCTGCAACATGGCCGTATCGGAACCCGTGTTCGACCATGTTTGCGATGAGACTATAAAAACCTGGAGAAAATTTTATTCTGCATTTTTTTGGATCGATTTGCATTGGAGCTTTTCTGGAGGACGAAAGTGGAGCACCCAAGAGAAGGATAATTTAAGAGGATTCTTTTGTATGCCTTTAATTCTTCATTGTATCTTCTTAATTTTGATCTTATTTTGGTGATTCAACTTTTCTTATTTCATATTTTTACATGAACTTTGTATTTGAACAATTTGTTTAATCAAGCATCGTATTGTTTTCCTCAAATTTGTGGTAGTTTATGCATATATACTTCTTGGAACAAAAATGATTATCCTAAATATGAATTTAACTTTTGTTATTCATGAATTTCAAACCTTTAGATTGAGAAATTGAATGTTTGAAATGATGTTAATAATTTCATAATTAGGAGTTATGTTTGTTTACACCGCAATTTTCCTGATCGAGAGTTATGTTAATTGTACAATTTTGATATGTATAAATGATTTTAGGATATGTTAGAGACAACCTTTCATTAGTTTGTGTAATATTTAGGGTAACGTACTTAGTGAAAATTTGAGTATTGTAAACTGTTCGAGAGAAAGTTTACTCACTTAGATTAGATTTTGAATTGCTCGAGAGAGAATTTAATGAATGATTTACCCATACATTACAATGTATTTGATAATGTTGCTATTACATGATTAAATAGATTTGACTCAATGCAAAAGTAGTTTCATGTGAATGCTCCTAACTTTCATCTTTTCATCAATTTAACACTCCAATGTATCTTTATCTAAATAGTCATAGTTAGATTAATATAAGTTAGAATTCAATGTTAATTATCGTATGATAAAAGAGTGAGGGTGAGTATGAGTATTTGAAAAGACCCTGTGGAATACGACACGAGATGTAGAATTCTCCTATACTATGATTGATAGGTACACTTGCCTGAAATGTTAATTCAATTTAGCTTATGCCTTTCTACATAGTTATCATTAACTTATAGAATGGTTTCGCATTAAGTTATTACCATGTTATGTGAAAATAATCATCAAGTTTTTGGCGCCGTTGCCGGGGACTCCCTTTCAATATTTTGAAAGCTTTAACACTATTAATCTACCATTTTTGTTTACTTATAAATATATATAACTTAGTTTATAGTATAATTATATTATTTAATCTCTGTTTTGTAGTCTGTCAGTCTGTGACCAGGGCAAGAAATTCTGGGCTAGAACCATTTCATTCTGATCTAGAACGAATTATTCACAACACCAATCAAAGAGATGTGGGTATTAACACCACAGATATTGTAAACGAACTGTTAGAAGAAGAAACAGTGAATCAAGGAGAACACCATCCTAAAGATTTAGATACCATGGCAAACAAAAATGAGCAAACCTGTCTGACTTTGCTAGACCCAATCTCCAAGGAATTGGGTCAAGCATTGTTCGACCACCCATTCCAACTAATAATTTCTAATTGAAACCGAGCATGATACAAATGGTCCAACAATATGTTCAATATGATGGCTTACAAGACGAGGACCCCAATACACACTTAGCCGGATTCCTAGAGATATGGGATACTTTCAATATTAATGGTGTCTCCAACGATGCTATTCGATTGAGATTGTTCCCATTCTCATTAAGGCATAAGGAAAAGCAGTGGCTCAATTCGTTACCTAAAGTGTCCATTACTACTTGGGACATGATGGTTGAGAAGTTTTTGATGAAGTATTTTCCATCGACAAATACCGTAAAGTTAAGGAACGATATCTCTACGTATGTTCAATTGGAGGCTGAATCATTGTACGAAACTTGGGAATGATTCAAAGAATTATTAAGGAGATTCCCCCATCATGCCATACCTTCTTGGCTTCATATTCAGACCTTCTAAAATGGTCTAAATCCAGCCACCAAACAGATGATTGATGCGGCTACTAGAGGCACCTTGAACAATAAGACACCTGAGGAAGCCCAGAGGTTGATAGAAGAAATGGCAATGAATAGCTACCAATGGACTACCGTGCGGTAAAAGTCTACTAAGCCTGTCGGAATGTATGAAGTGGATGCCGTTACAGCCTTAGCAATTAAAGTGGAGAAGCTCCATCAAAAGATGGACAACCTTTCTTTAACTACACCCCCATGGTACCTCAACAATGGGACCCATCCCTTGTTGGAATACCTAGTGGTGAACCTCAAGTGCAAGAACATGTAGACTACATGGGTAATAATCCAAGACCACATTTCAATCCGAGAAACAACCCATATAGTTTTACATACAATCAAGGATGGAGGAACCACCCCAATTTCTCTTGGGGAGGGCAAGGCAACCAAGGCAAAAAACCCATGTTTGGACAACAACAACAATTGGAGCCAAAGAAGCCAACATTGGAAGATTTCCTTACAAAGTTCATGCAAACAACCGATGTTGCCTTCCGTAATCAAGAGGGTTCTATTCGAAATTTGGAGAATCAGATTGGGCAGTTGGTAAGGATGGTATCAGAGAGACAACAAGGTACACTTCCAGGAAATACTGAGACAAACCCGAAGGAGCATGCTAAAGCAGTTAATTTGAGGAGAGGGAAAGAGTTACAAGATCCAAGGCTTGTGAAGGAAGCACCTCAAGCGGAGTCTAGTGGCAAAGCACCGAAGGTGATACCGATGGAATATCAACCTACAGTACCATATCCAGCAAACTTGAACAAGGAGTGCATGGATGCGCAATATGGTAAATTTTTATCTACGATAAAACAATTGCATGTTAATTTACCTTTTTCTTATATTATTCAAATGCCCAAGTATACAAAATTTTTGAAGGATTTAATTTCTAATAAAAGGAAAATAGAAGAATTATCTTTAGTCACACTTAGTGAAGAATGCTCTGCTATTTTACAAAATAAATTACCATAAAAACTTAAGGATCCCGGTTCTTTTTCAATTCCATGTTTAATCGGTGATTTGCAAGCTAATAAAGCTTTAGCGGATTTAGGAGCTAGTATAAATTTAATGACTTACAAATTGTATTTGAAACTAGGCTTAGGAGAACTTAGCCCGACTAGGATAAGTATTCAATTAGCAGATCGGTTGGTTAAGTATCCTAGAGGCATAGTGGAGGATGTATTGGTTAAGGTAGATAAATTTATATTTCCTGCCGATTTTGTTATTCTAGATATGGAAGAAAATATCGAAGTGCCACTTATACTTGGTCGTCCATTTCTAGCCACTTCTAGAGCTCTTATTGATGTCTTTGATGGTAAATTAGTTTTGAGTGTAGGGAAAGATGAAGTCACTTTTCAAATTGGCAATACTATGAAACAACCTTTAGATAATGATGATTATTTCTATTTTTCCCATGGTGATGATAATTTTTTGACTTCTATTAATTCTAGTTTTTATTATAAAGATCCTTTAGAAATTTGCATTACTAATTTTTTTCTAGAAGATGAAACTAGTGAAGTCATTGTTGATCATTTACTTTTTCTAGATAACTCTGTTTCGATGAATGGAAGTACTGAATATAACTTACTTACAGAAGGAGATCATGAAGTTCATAAGAATAATACTAAGAATCCACCTGTAGTTAAATTAAAAAATTTACTGGATCATTTAGAGTATGCATTCTTAGGAACTAATTCATCTTACCCAGTTATCGTTGCTTCTAATCTTTCTGAGATTGAAAAAACCAAATTATTAACTGTGTTGAAGAAATGTAAAGGTGCAATAGCCTGGCAAATATCTGATATAAAAGGTATTAATCCTAGTTTTTGCACTCATAAAATCCTTTTGGAAGAAAGCTATAAGTCATCTATTTAACTTCAACGTAGGCTTAATCCTAATATGAAAGAGGTAGTTAAGGCTGAAATTATTAAATTGTTAGATGCTGGTATAATATACCCTATTTCCGATAGTTCATGGGTTAGTCCTGTCCAAGTCGTTCCTAAGAAGGGTGGTTTAACTGTGGTAGCAAACGATAAAAATGAATTAATTCAAATGCGAACAGTAACAGGTTGGCGTGTCTGTATAGAATATAGGAAGCTAAACGATGCAACTAGGAAGGACCACTTCCCTTTACCCTTTATTGACCAAATATTAGAATGCTTGTCAGGACATTCATATTATTTTTTTCTAGATGGACTTTCTGGGTATTTCCAAATCCCAATAGCCCTAGAAGACCAAGAGAAAACAACGTTCACGTGCCAATTCGGCACCTTTTCCTATAGGCGTATGCCATTCGGTCTATGTAATGCCCCCGCTACTTTCCAAAGATGCATGTTAGCCATCTTAAACGAATATGTTGAAGATATCATGGAAGTGTTTATGGATGACTTCTACGTCTTTGGAGATTCCTTTGATTTATGTTTGAATAATTTAGAGAATGTTTTGAGGAGGTGTGAGGAGACAAACTTAGTACTTAACTTGGAGAAGTGCCATTTTATGGTACAAGAAGGGTTAGTACTAGGTCATAAAATCTCCAATCAGGGAATTCAATTAGATAGAGCGAAGATAGAGACAATAGAAAAGTTACCACCACCCACATTCGTTAAGGCAGTGAGAAGTTTTTTAGGCCACGCCAGATTTTACTGCCGGTTTATTAAAGACTTTTCCAAAATTGCTAAACCACTTACGAGAATTTTAGAAAAGGACACACCTTTTCTCTTTGATCAAGAGTGTCTACATGCTTTTGAGTTCTTAAAAGAGAGATTAATTAATTCTCCTATTATGATAGCGCTTGATTTTACTCAGCCGTTTGAAATCATGTGTGACGCTAGCAGTTTTGCAGTAAGAGCTGTTCTAGGACAACGCCGAAACAAACATTTTCATCCTATATTTTATGCTACTAAAACACTTAATAATACACAAGAGAATTATACTACTACTGAAAAAGAACTTCTAGCAGTAGTTTTTGCCTTTGATAAATTTAGATCCTATTTAACATTGTCCAAGATGGTAGTTTACACGGATCACTCTGCACTTAGATATTTGCTAGCCAAGGTGGAAGCTAAGCCTCATTTAATCTGTTGGGTTCTTCTATTGTAAAAATTTGATTTGGAGATTAGGGATAAACGAGGAGCAAAAAACTTAGAGGCAGACCATCTTTCACGTTTAGAAAATCCATTACGAGCAATGTTAGATGAATCTGAAATTTCTGATACGTTTCCTGAGGAATCGTTATTTGCCCTATCTTCGAAAGTAAATAATGATTATCCATGGTTTGCTGATTATGCAAACTATCTTGTGGCTAAGGTCCTCCTAAAGGAATTTTCATACCAGCAGAAAAAGAATTTTTCTCCGACTTGAAATATTACTTTGGGAGGACCCTATTCTTTTTCGGATATGTGAAGATTTCGTGATCCGAAGTTGTGTATCAGCCGAGGAAGGGTGGAGAATCCTTTAGCAGTGGCATTCAGGTCCTACTGGTGGTCACTATGGAGCAAATCGCTTTGCGAAAAAGGTACTTCATTCGGGTTTTTATTGGCCCCTTCTATTCAAGGATGCCCAAAGGTATGTGCTTTCATGTGATTCTTGTAAGAAATCAGGTAATATTTCTAAATTACATGAAATGCCGCAAAACTTTATTCTTGAATGTGAATTATTTGATGTGTGGGGGATAGATTTTATGGGTCCATTTCCAGTTTCATTCAGGAATAAGTATATCTTGGTAGCCGTAAATTACGTATCAAAGTGGGTCGAGGCGCAAGCTTTACCTACTAATGATAGTAGAGTAGTAATCCAATTCCTGAAATCTCTATTTGCGCGATTTGGCACACCACATACACTTATTAGCGATAAGGGTTCTCACTTTTGTAATCTACAGCTAGATAAGGTATTGCAGAAATATAGAGTCACATATAGGATAGCTATACCATATCATCCACAAACTAGTGATCAAGTTGAGGTATCTAATAGAGAACTTAAGCGCATCCTAGAAAAATCTATAGAAGGGAATAGAAAACAATGGTCTAGGAAACTACACGATTGTTTATGGGCTTATAGGACCGCATTTAAAACACCTATAGGGACCACCCCCTTTAGATTAGTCTATGGTAAATCTTGTCACTTACCTATAGAGTTAGAGAACAAGTCATATTGGGCAATATGCTCTCTAAATTTTGATACTAATTCTATAGGGGAAAAACGCAAACTTCAACTTAATGAACTAAACGAATGGAGGACTATGGCATATGAGAACTCCAGAGTTTATACGGAGAAAACCAAACTATTTCATGACCGTCACCTCCGAAAAACCAAAACATTCAACAAGGGTGACCAGGTACTCCTTTTTAATTCTTGATTGCGTCTATTCCCAGGGAAGCTTAGGTCTAAGTTGTCCGGACCATTCCAGGTTAAAGAAGTTTTTCCTTATGGCACCGTCGAACTAACTCACCCTGAAAAGGGAGATTTTAAAGTCAACGGGCACCGGTTAAAACTTTATTACAGTGCACTTTCCCAAGACTTTGGTCGACTAGAATCAAGCCTTCATCTAGACTAAGAGACTGTATAGAATAATATAGTAACATGTTTATATAGTTTATAGAAATTTTAATGAAAACTTTAGTTAAATTTCTACCCAGAAAAGAACAAATAAAGCACTTAGGAGAAATCACTAAATATAAAGATTACACGGCCAAACACACGCCTGTGTGCATGGCCGTGTCTAGCACACGCCCTTTCACCCAGCCGTGACGCATATCAACCAGGGAAAGGCGGCATTTTCCAGAGCACCACACTGGAAATGAAACGCCCATGTGTGTTGCCGTGTCATACAACGCAATTTCAATTACAAGCAAGAGCAGGACACTGGTTTCTACCCGGCCGTGTTCTTGGCTGTGTTTTGATGTACACAGCTATATACCCAGCTGTGTGCACATCCGTGTCGATACGGCTGATTAAAGTGTTTTCATACAGAGAAGGACACGGGTCCACACACACCCGTATTGTGGACCGTGTCCGAGCCCAACACCTGTTAGGTTGACTACACGGGTTGTGAACACGGCCTTATTGTTGACCGTGTCCAACTAATACGAGCAGTTTCTCGTGAAATGACCACACGTATCCTTGAAGACCATGTTTCCCGCGCACATCAATTCCTTACCACGGGTGCACACACGGCCGTGTGTACACCCGTGTTCAACTTCTTTTTATAGAGGCAGATTTTTTTCATTTCTTTCCATCATTTCCACCTTCTCCTCTTTCCATTCCTGCACCCATTCCAGCCGGGAATACCATCAGCTCCTCCAATTTCGTAGATTCGACTCGTCTCTTCGCTATCAACATCATCGGTACAATTCTTGGGTTTACCTCCATCAAATCTCTTCTTAGTTGTTATTTTTTATTCTCTACTTCTTCATTTGCTTTAGAATTTGTCCCTTTATTTTCAGATCATGTCGTCATCACGAAGCCAAGGCAGTCGCCGACGTCGACCGAAACTTCAAGCATTGTCTACTGAGATGCGCGACGTCATTCAACCCCTAGTTTTCACAGATGCAGTTCATACAAACCGCTATAATCGCCTGCAAGCCAAGAAATTCAAGGATATACGCATAATAGACTGGGACGTCCTGGAAACCATAGGTCTTGAGGCTAATGTAAAGGAATTAATTTCTGTAGTAGGGTGGCAAGGGTTTTTTGCCATAGAAGAGATAGGTTTTCGATAACTCACGCTTGAGTTTTTGTCCACCTTCTATTTGAACCTTCGACCCACCTTGACAGAGAATGGAAGACCAACCGAGGGAATTATTTTCTTTCGGGTAGGAGGCACCTTCTATACACTATCTCTCCTCCAGTTTACACAACATTTAGGAGTGTACGAAGAGGCATTCCTCCTTAGTGCCGCCTACTCTGATCTGTAATTTGGTCTCCCCAGTCGCGACCAGGATGGCGATATTTTGTGCCGTCTATCCTTTGACACCGAGCCCTACGAAGCCAAGAGGTCTAAGGTTTGTTGAGAATAATTTGCCAGCAGGACCGTGTGTGTGGGACCGCCCCCGTGGCTTTCCCATCGCGTTCCTGGTCTGGGTGTTGACCCCGGTGGGCCCCTGTGTGGTGGAGTATCCCCGCGGTTCTGTGGTTGGGATTAGTCCCACATCGCCCGCAGCGCCTGCTCCTCCGTGTTTATGTACCCCGCCACCCTTCATCTCAATACCTGGGTTTTGAGATGCGATATGGGTGGGCGGGTTCTCACATGGTATCAGAGGTTATACGGTTGTCCTGCTGCGGGGGTGTGTTGAGAATAATTTGCCAGCAGGACCGTGTGTGTGGGACCGCCCCCGTGGCTTTCCCCATCGCGTTCCTGGTCTGGGTGTTGACCCCGGTGGGCCCCTGTGTGGCGGAGTATCCCCGCGGTTCTGTGGTTGGGATTAGTCCCACATCGCCCGCAGCGCCTGCTCCTCCGTGTTTATGTACCCCGCCACCCTTCATCTCAATACCTGGGTTTTGAGATGCG
This sequence comes from Platanthera zijinensis, assembly GCA_039513925.1. Taxonomy (NCBI): domain Eukaryota; kingdom Viridiplantae; phylum Streptophyta; class Magnoliopsida; order Asparagales; family Orchidaceae; genus Platanthera; species Platanthera zijinensis. The sequence goes on from CM077092.1 coordinate 159,743,496, forward strand.
ATATGGGTGGGCGGTTCTCACAAGGTTTAAAAGATAAATTCCCCTGCCGTACATTACGTCCATCATCTGCTTAGCCATACCCTGAGCGGCCGGGGTGAAAGCTCCGGCGTCGTTAGTCGTCAGGACATCCTTTATCTACATAGCATGATAACCCGTTATCCTATCCACTTAGGCTATATGCTTGCTCAATTCATTCTTCATCAGGCGGAGAACTCCCGCATAGGGTCCATTTGTGTAGCCCCCTACATCACGCATCTGGCAAGGAATATGGGCATATTCTTGCCTCTTCCCCCGATGACGGTGATAGCGAAGACAGTGCCTATAACCATGGCCAGTCTTCGATCCATCCGCCTCGTCACAGCTCGTCAAGGCCGGGGTGGGATTACATATACCATTGCGAATCGTGGATGTCATGTCCACGAAGATGACAATGAGGTAGGTCCAGACCTCGATGAGCCTCTCATCCCCCCAGCCCGCTCGACGTATACTCAGGGGGAGTCCTTTACTGCCCATCCTCTGCGGCAGTCTCGATATGCACAGGAGCTCCAGCACTTCTATGACACTCAGCTATCGCCGGGCCTTCAGCGTATCGAGGAGACGCTGCAGCGGACTGAGGACGTGATATATCAGATCCGGCAGCACTTGGGGATTACCAGCCCACCACGGCCAGCTCCTCGTCAATCTCACACTCAGGATGATCCGGCTGACCAGGATGACGCACCTATGTATTTCTGATTTATGTCCCTGTATATCTGTCTATGTAGTGCTGTATTATTATTATTGTTATCATGATCTTGTACTAGCATGTTCAGTCTATCTAAAAAAAATTACAAAAAAAAATATTTTTGCTCTTGTTTCATTCTGTGATTCTTTATATTCATGATTATCAGTTCTTTATATCCTGGTGAAATTTCTATCTAAATTTTTTTTTATTTTTATTTTGCAATGAGGACATTGCAACACAAGTATGGGGGTATTGGTATTGACAGTGGGATGCATGATTACAGTTACTTATATTTGCTCTATCATAGTACTATATTTCTTTTATACACCCCCTCGAAAAATTTGGGTTACTTCTATTTAAGCTTTCATTACTTCACTCATTGGGAATATAACTATCTAATTTACTTTCGCACACTGATTAAACCGAATTCGGGTTCAAATTTATTGATTAGTAACTACGTATAGAAATTCAATAGCCTACTTTTCTCCATATAATTTGGTTTAAAAAGATTGTCCTTTATATTATTAACTAATAATCACTCCATTTTTGAAAATATATTTATCTATACTAAAGTTAGTCGATGAGTGTAATGTTTTGATAATTTTTGTATTAGGAGATCAAAAATAACAAAACTTTTCTCTATTGGTGTCTAGAACTTACTAGCGATTCTCAAACCTTTGGCACATGCTAATTAGTAAAGGTGGAAATGACTTAGGCCTCCTTCTGGAAAGATTGAGCCGTTCAATCCCAAAACCTTAAATATTATACCCTTGCTCACCAAATTTGGACCTTATACCTATATTTTTGTGATACTCCACCTCTAAATTTCACCAAGGCCAATCCTTGCCTTGTAGCACACCTATCATTGAGATCGTCATGGAATGAATAATTTTTTTGTTTTGTTTTTCGTTCATAGTGATATGTTGCCTGAGTGCGTGTACACTTGCACCCATTCGGAATGATCCCTACTATGAAGTCCCTAAAAGAAAAAAAAACATAGTGATATGTGGCCTGAGTGCGTGTATACTTGCACCCATTCGGAATGATCCCTACTATGGACCCCTGGTTAAGAAGCAAAGAAAAATATATAGAGAGTATCCATCTTCAAAAAAAATATGGGAAGTATAATACGTGCAAAGTCTGGGGGTGCTCGATGAATATTAATGTATGTTAAGGTATTGACCATACAAGGGCCTCAATTTTGATGTACTTGTGAAAAAAAAACCATCGAGTTATTTTTGCTTACCCCAACTATAATCACCTATCCTAAGCGAAAAAGTTACACCACCATACAAGTCCTAAGGATCCAACTTTACTAATTCTCATTAGTGCTATGGAGAGGGTGTGTAAAGGAAAGTGTATGATTATCAATAGGGGTATTACTAAGTTTTGAAAGACTAATGCATATGTTATTAAGATTGTTATTTTCTCCTTACAATAGTTATGGATAAATATAATCCTAATTCTAAGAAAGAGCGAAAAGTAGTTAAGATATGTATTGGAGGAATATTTAAGAAAAAGTTATATTTAGAAAAGTCTGTTATACAATTTCCTATACAATTGCAGCATCAAATTTCTATTTGAATTCAAAACAATCAGTGTGCGGAAGAAGAATTATGTATCGGTAACCCAATTGTTTGAATTAGTTTGCTTAGGGACAAGCAAACACTCAAGTCAGGGGGTATTTGATGAGTACAATTATGGTAGATTTTTACTATCGTAATTGTAATCATGTCCGCTGTTTTCTACCTCTTTACTCAAGTAATTGCGCAAAATAGTTGAGAATTGGTATGGTCATGAATAGTAGAGCATAGTTTAGAGTTTTTACTATTTTATGTATTGAACTCCCCACTTACTACGTCATTTCTCTAATGCAGGTACGACTAACCAGTGGAACTAAAAGTCTTAAAGCAAACAGGGGAGTTGATGGGACCACTAGGGTTGATCACAGGAGAAGAATTGGCCAAACACGGGTAGGAACACGCCCGTGTGCCTACCCGTGTTCTATCCTAGCTGAAACAATTTAATAAAGGAAGACTAAAGAGCACCACATGGGTTGGAACACGCCCGTGTGTCTAGCCCGTGTCCTTTTCGGGACAAATTGAAGAATTAAATCCAGCCTACCCCTGTCTGAAGAACATGAAGAACAACACGGCCGTGTTCGACAACACGGCCGTGTCATTACCCTTGTCATCTAACACGGCCCATGACCAAACAAGTATGCTCGTGTGGAACCGCCCTGGAACTGCCGACACGGCCTGCAACACGGCCGTGTCGGAACCCGTGTTCGACCATGTTTGCGATGAGACTATAAAAACCTGGAGAAAATTATATTCTGCATTTTTTGGATCGATTTGCATTGGAGCTTTTCTGGATGACGAAAGTGGAGCACCCAAGAGAAGGATAATTTAAGAGGATTCTTTTGTATGCCTTTAATTCTTCATTGTATCTTCTTAATTTTGATCTTATTTTGGTGATTCAACTTTTCTTATTTCATATTTTTACATGAACTTTGTATTTGAATAATTTGTTTAATCATGCATCGCATTTGTTTTCCTCAAATTTGTGGTAGTTTATGCATATATATTTCTTGGAATAAAAATGATTATCCTAAATATGAATTTTATTTTTGTTATTCATGAATTTCAAACCTTTAGATTGAGAAATTGGATGTTTGAAATGATGTTAATAATTTCATAATTAGGAGTTATGTTTGTTTACACCGCAATTTTCATGATCGAGAGATATGTTAATTGTACAATTTTGATATGTATAAATGATTTAAGGATATGTTAGAGATAACCTTTCATAAGTTTGTTTAATATTTAGGGTAATGTACTTAGTGAAAATTTGAGTATTGTAAACTGTTCGAGAGAAAGTTTACTCACTTAGATTAGATTTTGAATTGCTCGAGAGAGAATTTAATGAATGATTTACCCATACATTACAATGTATTTGATAATGTTGCTATTACATGATTAAATAGATTTGACTCAATGCAAAAGTAGTTTTATGTGAATGCTCCTAACTTTCATCTTTTCATCAATTTAACACTCCAATGTATCTTTATCTAAATAGTCAAAGTTAGATTAATATAAGTTAGAATTCAATGTTAATTATCGGTATGATAAAAGAGTGAGGGTGAGTACGAGTATTTGAAAAGACCCTGTGGAATACGACACGAGATGTAGAATTCTCCAATACTATGAATTATAGGTGCACTTGCCTGAAATGTTAATTCAATTTAGCTTATGCCTTTCTACATAGTTATCATTAAATTATAGAATGATTTCGCATCAAGTTATTACCATGTTATGTGAAAATAATCATCAGGTACAACAATAATAGTAAGGCTTATAGAGTCTACAACTTGATTACTCAGGTTGTAGAAGAATCTGTACATGTTGTATTTGATGAAACTAGATTAATCAACAGTGAGTTGCCTTGTATTTCATGCAGTCCAACAGGTATAAGCAATAGAATGGACAAGATTTACATTGCAGAAGGCTCAACTGCAGATGAAGTATTGGAAAATGATGGCTACTGTCCAGGGGGAGTACAAGAATCTTTAGAAGCTGATGACACCCAAGAGGTGAAGCATAATGAAGAAACTGGAGGTGTTCAGCTAGAAGGAAGTTTACCTCTAGCTGTAAGACATCTAAAGGATCATCCAGCAAATCAGATAATTGGTGATCCAAGACAAGGAGTGCAAACCAGAAGTAGAAATCTGAATACAGTCCTGCACTCAAGTTTTCTATCTCAACTGGAGCCAAAGAAATTTGAAGAAGCTATCCAAGACCAACACTGGATTAATGCTATGCAAGAGGAGCTTAATCAGTTTAGAAGATGCAAGGTCTGGGAGTTAGTTCCTAAACCAAAAGACTACACATCATTGGTACAAAGTGGATATTTAGGAACAAGTTGGATGAGAGTGGAGTTATTGTGAAGAACAAAGCAAGATTTGTTGCAAAAGGATACAGGAAGGAAGAGGGAATAGACTTTGATTAAACATTTTCCCCAGTAGCAAGACTGGAAGCAATCAGGATGTTCCTTACCTATGCAGCATATCAAGGCTTCAAGGTATACAAAATGGATGTGAAATCAGCATTCCTTAATAGTGATCTAAAATAAGAAGCATATGTAGAGCAGCCATCAGGTTTTGTAGATTCTCTTAAACCTGGTTATGTCTATAGACTTAGGAAAGCATTGTATTGGTTAAAGCAAGCCCCGAGGGCTTGGTATGAAACCATGTCTACTTTCCTTATTGAGAACAAATTATTAAGAGGTAAAATAGACAAAACTCTATTCCTAAGGGAATCTAAAGGTAAGATAATCTTAGTTCAGATCTATGTAGAAGACATTATTTTTTGGTCTATAGAGAACAACCTTTGCAAGAAGTTTGCCAAACTTATGCAAGGGAAGTTTGAAATGAGCAATATGGGGGAACTTAAGTTCTTCTTAGGACTCCAAGTAAGACAGACTGAAGATGGCTAGTCCATATCCCAGTCTATGTTCACCAAGGAGTTAATTAAGAAGTATGGTATAGAATCATCCTCCACCATGAGAACTCCTATGGGAACAAGTATGCCTATATGCAAAGTTGATGTAGGTAAACCTGTAGATGAGTCTTTGTATAGAGGAATAATTGGCTCTCTATTATATCTCACTGCTTGTAGACCAGACATTATGTATGCTATATGTGTATGTGCTAGGTACCAAGCATGCCCTAAAGAATCACATTATACTGCAGTCAAGAGGATTTTGAGATATTTAAAGGGCACACCTAATCTAGGCCTTTGGTACCCTAGGAATGAGATTTTCTACTAACAGGTTATTCAAATACAGATTTTGCTGGCAGTAGAGAAGATAGAAAAAGTACTACAGGTACATGCCAATTCTTGGGAGGAAGGTTGATATCCTGGAGCAGTAAGAAGCAGACTAGTATGGCAATATCCAGAGCCGAGTCTGAATATGTGGCAGCAGGAAGTTGTTGTGCACAGCTGTTGTGGATTCAGCATCAGCTAAGGGACTATAGTATTCAAGTAAGTAGAACACCTTTATTGTGTGATTCTAAAAGTGCTATTTCTATTGCAAACAATCCTGTTTCACATAGTAGAAATAAGCATATAGAGATAAGATACCATTTTCTAAGAGAACATGTAGAAAAAGAAGACATCTAATTAGAATTTGTTAAAACTGATTTTAAAATTGCAGATGTATTTACTAAGCCTCTAGATGAAACTAAATTCAATAGATTTAAAATTGAATTAGGAATGCTGACCATAGGTTAGTTTACCAAAATATGCTAAGTAAAATGGTGTCGACACATTCAGTGATAAGGTGTCGACACAGAGAAGTCATGTCGACATTTCAGGGAAATTGTGTCGACACAGAGAAAATGTGTTGACACCTAAGGGACAAAAAGTCGACACATCCAGAAATGTAGTGTCGACAAGACCAGAGTAATGGTGTCGACACTTACAGATTTTGTGTCGACACTTATAATAAGAGTAAACACATAATTTCTGATGAACTACTAAGTATCTCCTGTGTCTACATATCATCAATTGGTGCCGACACATAGTAGTCAGCGCCGTGGTCGAGAAAATAGAAGTTTGTGTCGACACTTTTCAACAGTGTTGACACTTTTAGACAGTTTTTTCCCGCCTTTTGACCTTCTTTAATTAGAAAGGTATAAATAGGTCAAGAACCTCTTCTATCGACATGTTAACCAGGGTTTCGAGAAAAAAACCTTGTGTCGACAATCTCTCTCCTCTCCAATCTTGCTTTCTCTTCATTCCAATGGCGCCCAAGATTGAAGACAACATTAATGAAAGGTATGAGTTAGTTAGGCATGCATTCGTCGATGCCGCAATAGAGATCAAATAGGTCATTTCTCTTATGCAGACAACGGATTGGAATATCTTGTCTCTGAACCTACAAAGATATGGAAGAAAGAAGTATTCGAGTTCTATACTGCTGCTTCAATAGACTCAACAGGATTGAAGATCAAATCCACTATACATGGAGAAAAAGTCAAGCTGTCTCAGAAGAGGTTGAGCAAGATTCTCCATCTACCTAAAATCCATGATGAGGAAGAGGTCCCAGCCTCAAGTTCCAGGGAGGTGCTTCAATGGTGTAGATTGGATCCAACCTTAAAGATAGGAGCAGCCATCAACAGGAAAAGCATGAATCATCAAGGTAAATTCCTATCTGAAATAGTAGGAAAAGTGATCTTATGTAAACCAGGTGGCCATGATAGGATATCAGCCTATATGTTCAGCCTTATGACAAGGGTAATATTTAAGATTCACACCAATTGGTCTATAATACTGTTTGATAAGATAAAAGAAAGAATCAGGAAGCCAAACTTGGCTAGGATCATGAGTCTGTACCTAGCTGGAATAATTCTAGAGGTGATGCAACAGATTCCTGGATAAAAGATAAATCACATGAGGAGAATGGACATAAGGTTATTCTCAAGATGGGATAGAGTTCTTTCAAAGGAGTTGCCTGATATTGAAAGGCAAGAGCCTGCAGAAAAATCCCCAGTGCATGATATTTCTGAGAATGGTCATGAAGATGAACAAGAACAGGAAGCACAAATTAGAGAACAAGTTCAGGAAGAGACTATATCTGCACAGGTGCAGGGGGAGCCAATTACTGCACAGTTGCAGGGGGAGCCACATTCTGAACAGGTGCATGAGGAAGAAAGAATCAATTTATTAGAAGACTTAGTTTCTCAAACTGGTCTTGATAATTCTGGAGTTGCTGCTACTGCTGAAAAAGTACTATCTCCTGCTCTCACACAATAAGAATTCACTCTTGAAGAGTTGTTTCCTGATCTTAGAGGAGCAGCAGATAAAATGGAGACCCTAAGATTTGAGGGGAGCAAGTAAGGTTTGAGGGGGGAGCAGGTTAATATTGAGGAGGAGCAATATTGAGCTGAGAAAGAAATTTCTTCCACTCCACAAGAGAGAGTTAATATTGAAAGTTCTTTAGAGTCTGAGCATGAAGAAGTCAGGGAGGCCAAGAAAAGAAAACTTATGGTCTTTAAGAGAAGAAGTCAAAGTATTAAGAAGGCTCTCCAAACAAATACTTCACATTCTACTCCTGAGATTGATTACCACAAGTACTTTGTTGACTTACAAGTAAAATTTGATGAGCACCGATTGCTTCTAGAAAAATATGTGGATGAAAGCCAAAAGGCTCTTCAATTTGATCTAGCCCAAGAGATAAAGTCTATCAGATTTGAGGTCAATCAAAATAAAAAAGAGACTAAAGATTGCTTCCATAAGGGAGGCAATGCTGTGGTATTTCTTGCCAAGCAACAAGCAGAAATAATAAAGCAAGTGGATGAGATTGTAGTCAAACAAGGCAATGTCCTTGAAAATCAAATAAGAATGAATGATAATCTGACTGAATCTCACAATGAGATAGTCACTGAGTTAAAAAATGTTGTTACTGGAATGACTGCTCTAAGAACTAAAGAAATGGAAGACTATGATAAGAAGCTACATGCTGCCCTAGATTCAGTTTTAACTGCCATCACTTCATCTCAAAAGTTTATTAGTGACAAGCTTCAAAATTTAAAGCCATTCTTTAAAGATGGTATCAATTACCTGGATGGGGAAATAATATTTTAAAAAGAGGACTTAAGAGATCATATGACCAGAGAAGTCATAAAGGGGGAGAGGGTATTAGTCTATGCTGGCTCTGATCATGCCAAATGGGAAATAGATAGCATAAGAGACACTCTGGGATATCCACCCTTGTGTGATGATGATAATATGACTGAGTCAGGGGTGCAACCAATTCTACTTGAAGGTGATCAACCTGAGGTTGCCCAAGTCATTTACCCTCCTGCAGATATTGAAATGGTACATCAACAATTTGAGTCTATGTACAACCCTCATTTACCAGTTACAAATGTTATTATTGAAAAGGTAGATATTCTAGAAGCTGGTCTGAAAGCTCAGCAAGATGCTCTATTATCAAAGAAAAGATTTACAGAGCAAGCAGAATTAAAGCCAGACTTTGAGCAGTGGAGCCCCACTTCAAGGAATATCATTTTAACTGCCTGGAAAGCTGTAAAAGATCAAGTACATAAAAGGGGAAAATGGTACAATGAGCAAAAATGGAAAAAGTATGAAGGCAGGCAGGAGGAAATAGTTCAATACAGGAGAAAGGTTAAGATGGGGAAGCTACCTCCTGATACTCAGGAACCTAGCAAGTATTTCCACAAGCCCTTTCATTATTTTGAAAGGAAAAGGATCAAGGCTGAAGCACAAAAGAAAGCTGAGTTGAAAGGCAAGAAGCCTATTGAAGATACAGAACCTATTGTGCAGGCTCAGATTAAATCTGGCAAATGGATTGTCATCAAGGAGCCAGTCCAGCCTTAGTCTAAGTTTTACTAGTTTTTGTTAAAGAACTATGTAATTGTTAGTTTGTTAAAGAAATCAATGTAAACAACTTGTAACAAACATTTTTGAGTTAATATACAAAACATTGTTCTGTGATCATTATCTTTTACATCTTTATTCTGTGATGTAACAATAATATGTGTTTTGTTATAAAGTACCCTATAATATAATGCTTATATACATCATGTTGTTTATTTTCTAAGTGGTGTATATCACCGGCTAAAGGGTTATGACTTCTCCAAATAGGGGGAGATTGTTGGGTACATTGGAAAATGTGTACCTGATTTGGAGAAGCCTCACTTAGCTCAATGATATACATCAAGGTGTATTTGATGTTATTTTGAGTTTATATGTGAAGGTTAAGAGTGTGCTAGAATGCAGGAAAAAGATTCTAAGTCCATATGTCGACACCTGAGGAAGCTGTGTCGACACTTCAGTAAGATTGTGTCGACACTTGGAAATAGTTGTGTCAACACTTCAGTGAGTTTGTGTCGACACTGGGAGGCAGTGTCGACACACAGAAGATTATAGTCGACACACAGAGGCAGAGTCGACAACAACTGTGTCAACACATGGAGGCAGTGTCGACACACGCTATGTTCTGACTCTACATCAACTGTGTCGACACACAGGACTTGTTTCGACACACAGCTGAGTCTAGAACAAGTTGATTGCTGATGAATGGTGAAGTGTTTGTGTAAACACAAATAATCAGTGTCGACACAATCTCAAGATGCAGTGTTAAGAAACTGTGTCGACATCAAGGTAGCTTTGTCGACATCACCAAAGGCTTTGTCGACACTTAAGTCACTTTTGTCGACACATATTAACAGATGCTATCAACACTTTATGACAGTCAGTCTTGACGCTTTGCTGACAGAGACAAAGGCTCAAGAACTATTTGAAGACTTGACAGCTGTTAGTTACAACAGGTTTACTGAAGCTGTCAAACTTCTTAAAAGTTAGTTAGAAACCGGATCAGCCGGTTACCATGGATGAAGTCTATAAATAGATGGATTCAGAAGAATAAAGAGTAGATAATTCACATAACTAACACACCTATTGTGAGATTGATCTCTGATCAAGAAAGTACAAGTCACAAAGAAGAAGATCTTCGTGAGAAGATCTAAGAAGACGTTCTGAAGTAGTTTTCTATTCAGATTCTGTCTAAGTTGAATTTAATCAAGAATTCAAAAGTATCTTCAAGAGGTTTGGATAGAGAGAGATCCAGCTATTTGATGTCATTCATAGGTCTCTCAAGAAGCATATACTGAACTAATCTGTCAAGGAGATTCAAATTTATTTCTGGAGTCTAAGAAGGAAGCTGCCATTCAGTTTTATTCAAAGGAAATCAACCCAACTAAGTTCTGATTCAAGAAGCTTTGAAGAAAGCTAAGATCAAGTTGATTTCATCCATCAACCTCTTCAAGAAGCTGATCAAGAAAGTTCTCATCCCTTCTTTCTCAACAGGGGTAAGAGATTATAAAATTCCTTATCAAATTCTGTAGGATCTATTCATAGATCTGAGTTGTAAGCCTATTTTATAATGGCTGAGTGTAAGAGATTTATTCTCTAAGTGGTAGGGTTGTTTTGGCCTGAGTTGTAGGAGAAGGTATTCTCCGAGTTGTAGTTAGCCTGTGTAGGGCTTATTAGCCTGAGTTGTAGGAATGTGGAGACATTCTTAGTTGTAGGAATCCTTCTGGATTCTGAGCTAAAGGAAGAAGTTAGGCCGAATCTAGCATACTGCTAGATAGGTGAAGGGGGAAAGTGGATGTACCCATAACTTGGGGAACCACTATAAATCTGGGTGATGTGTATTTGATTTTGATTGTTGTGCTGTGTTAGCTGTAGAAATATCTGATTAACTTAAAGAACTGTAGTTATTTTCTGCCTTAAGTTAAATCAAGGAAAAGTACCTATTCACCCCCCTCTAGGTGTTTAGGTAGTCTTGAAAGTAAAACTATCAGGCACGGAGTCTTCTACGGCTAACAATGTATAACAAATCATCATCGATCCAAACCAACACGTCCGGGTAGGCTTTATACACCATGCATATTCCCGTAATTTGATTCCGGACTCTAAAAAGGGGGACTTTATATATCTTCCCCAAGGAATACCGCAAACTCACCGCACACTCGCGGGAGAGGGTTTTCCAATAAAAAAGAAGAAGAGCTTCACATACTCAAGATGAGAATCGTTACCCTAGTGTTTCTCCTTGGCTCCATGACAATACAGTTGGATGGAAAGCACCGTATCGGCCTCGCCATCACGGATTTGGACTTGGATCGAGAATCGGAGCTCCGAAGTTCCACCGGCAGCCGCAGTTGACCTCTTTCTTCTTCCTAGCTCTCCCCTCTCTCTTTAATTTTAGAAAGAGAAGATGAAGATGAAATGGGGGTTTCTAAGCCCTAATCCCGGGTATAACCCAACAAGAACAGCCCTGAACCGTTGGATCCCAAAATAAGGAATCGAACGGCCATGATTCACACTTAAAATGAACTTCTTGGGTCGAACACGGCATGCGACATGCTCGTATCCCTGGCGGTGTGCCTCGATCGACACCGAAATCGTCTCATCCCGAAAAGAACACGAGCACTCGACACGCCTGTGTCAGGATTGACAGACCCGTGTTGGTATTGACACGCCCGTGTCACCCAGTACACGCCCTTGTAGCGGACATGTTCCTCCAACGACACTGGTCCAAAACATCCAGAGCACGACACGTCCATGTGACATGCCTGTGTCACATGCCGTGTACTAGACACGCCCTGGGACATGCTCGTAACCAAGGCCGTATAGCTGCCTTAGCATAACATGCCAAATGACCCGAGTAGGACACGGGTATTCGATACGCCCGTGTCAAATTTGACACGCCCGTGTCGGACCTGAACACTCCATACCTCAGTCCATGCGTCCTCACTCAACGATTATTGAGTGAAAGGCTTTGAGTTCCTGGCATGCTCTGGGACACGCCCGTATCCCAGTATAATGCCCCTGGTTTTTCTGTTATTTTTTTAATCCTAATTTGGCGTTACGATGACGCGTTGTCGGCCTTTGCCGTTGTTAGAGCGTGGTCTTAGCTCTTTAGGCTCCTTGAGTGACTTATTTGTTGCCTATTTGCAAGATTCCCTAGCTATCCATAGTCTGTTTTGGTGACTCGCCTGAGCTTCGTAGGGAATGCTTGTGCTTTGGCTTCAGGAGGTGTTAGCCCGAGTTTTTGTTGTCAGATGTTGTTTTCGACTTCGCCGTTGTTTTCGTAGCATGGGTGTTTAGCTACAGTGTGAGTTTCCTCTAATTCCGAGATCTTTTGTTTTCGCGCGGTTTCGACGTTGTTTTTCTATTCATGCAAGTTGGTAGCGGTTGTTATTACTGTACATGGCCTTATGAGGCCGAGCTTGGTGAGGCTCATGCCTTGTTTATGTATTATAGTAGTTTATGTATTATATATCATATTATATATATGTATTTATATATATATATAGGTTGTAGTATGCTGTTATATATAAGCATATTATATATATGTTTATATAGTATTTTTTTATATCTATATATATAGATATATTTTTTATTATATATTATATATTATATATATTCATTAGACTCCCTTGCTGCTAAGTGGCCGACATTGTTAAGCCTTATGTTTTGTTTATTTTTTTTCAACTAGCTAGCTAAGTGGGAAGTTTCCAAGCTTTTGTATTATTATAATAGCTGTGTGGCTGGGATATCTTAAAATAAGTCTCCAACTTTTCTCTTCTTCCCCATTTCCCCAACTAGCTTCAGTCTGATAGCTTCCAGCAGAAGGAATCGAGCGGGAGGCGGAGGAGCTGCTGCCTTGACTGCCGGTTACGTGTAGATTTAGGGCTTGTTTCTCTAGGGTAACAGCGGATTTTCGCTACTCTCGCCGAGATCTTTCTTCCTAGGTATGTAATTTAGCTTTTCGAGCTGTCTCTAGGAGCTAGGGTTTCTTCTTCTTCTCTAAAGCTCCATGTTTTCCTCTTTAGGTAGCTGGAGGTGCAAGTGGCCGATTTCTCTTTGCCGTCGGTGTCGAGTTGGAGGTGCTATTGCTTCATCTTACCGGAGTTGAGGCAAGTGGATCCTTGCCCTTGAATTTTTTTTTTCCCCTTCTTTCCTTGGTAGTAAATGTCCAGATCGAGCATTTTTAGTTCTTTTTTCTTTCCTCTTGATTCTCGGTTTGGTGTCCTGGTATCTTGCTGGTATTAAAATTGAGCTTAGTTTAGTGGTAGACTTAAGCTTTGGCAGCGTTTATTGGCTAGGAGTGATAGAGAGTTGGAAATAATTTTCCAACTCTCTTGTTAGTAAGTGTTGAGTAGGCTGGGGTCGGGATAGCTCCATGTTTTTAGATTATTAGGCTAAGTCAAAAGCGTTGAGTGAGTGTACCTCACACAACGCCTAGAATGTTAGGCTTCTTGCATTGAGTGTGGTTCCCTCACTCAACGCCATGGTCATATTTACGGCTAAGTGTTTTGGCATTGAGTGAGTGGACCTCACTCAATGCCGTGGCTATTTGGCGTTGAGTGAGGTGTACTCACTCAATGCCGCAGCTTTTCCTAGCGGCTAAGTCATTTGGCATTGAGTGAGTCGACCTCACTCAATGCCATGGCTATTTTGGCGTTGAGTGTGGTGGACTCACTCAACGCCAAAGCATGTTTTTGCTCTAAGTCAAAAGCATTGAGTGAGTAGACCTCACTCAACGCCTTGGCTGTTAGGTTTGGCGTTGAGTGTGGTGAACTCACTCAATGCCTAGGCTTGTTTCTACGGCTAAGTAGAAAAGCATTGACAACGTTGAGTGAGTTGAGCTCACTGAACGACATCAACCAGTGGAGGTTTTTCGGCTAAGTATTTTGGCATTGAGTGAGTCGAGCTCACTCAACGCCGCGTCGAGTGGACTCGACGCCATCCCTAGCTAGCGTTCAGTGCTGAGTGAGTGATGCTCACTCAATGCCGTATCAGGTTTGGCGTTGAGTGAGTGGAGCTCACTCAACGCCGTGCCGAGCGGACTCGTCGCTTTTGCCATTGGTTGGTGTGTTTCCGTAGGATTGTTAGTATGACTTTTTCCCTTAGCATGGGGGGTTTTTTCTGTTCGGCTAGTTTTTGCATGCCAACTCGTGGATTATGGCCGATGGTGTGGTTTTGTGGGCTCTGTAAGGGGTTAATTGTGTGTGCTGAGCTTTACCCACCACCACCTAGGCCGTGTTGGGCTGGTATGGTTTGGTGTGTGAACTCTGTAGCTTCCACTGTTTGTTTTCACCCTTGAGTGTTTGTGGGTCTAGTTGTTGGTGAGGGCTCTGCCGCCCACTCCGACCCAAGGTTTTCACCACAGCCAAAAATTCACAAAGATTAGGACTGTTTGTTCCTTTCCTTTCTAGTGACTATTTCTTTTGTCATCTGTTTGCCTTGGTACTACTGCAGGTGCTTAGTAGGGCATGTGGCTCTTTATGTTCACACTTGGTGTGCTTTTGCTACTCTTTGGACAATGTTTCTTCTTACTGTCATGCCTTTTCTTCTACTGTTAGCTTTTTGTTGCAGGGTTGGTAAACAGCTTTTTTTCTTATGAATCTAATGCTCCACTCCCATTGATATTTTTTTTTATTTGCTGAGGTGTTCTTTCTTTGAATACCTCAGGTTCAGGTTGTAGCCAGTTAGACGGCTAGTGCTCTTGTGGAGTTTGCTGATAGCCTCCTGGGTAGCTGAGGTTGCCAATCTTTATCCTTGTGAGGTATTTATCTTCCTTTCCGTATAAACAAGCATACTCACTAGTGGGTTCGTGTCAGGTTGTTGACGCCCACTGGTGGCTTACTTGTGATGCTGGGTATGAACTAAAACTGCTACTTTTGCCTATTTGAGGTTGTTCACTTGTTTTCTTGGAAGGATTTATGCTAGGTTGCATGTTAGATATTTTAAAACCCTAAAGCATTACTATATGTATCTCATGCGGGTCATGTTACTAAAACTAAGTCACTATTTTTCCTAATAGCGTAAAGACTGTATTTTTATATATACTGTACTAACCTATAGAGTCGTGCATACCATGAGTCGTCCCTCGGGAACACTTATGCTCATTCAGGATGTCTAAGCAACTTTACCAAAGTATTTTTCCGCTGCGTATAAATATATATTTTTTGGACTAGCTGATCCGTTATGCCGAGGGATACTACCATTAAGATATAACTGGCTTTCTTTCATATTAAACTATGAATTTTCATTAAAATCTAAAGACTGGGGTTTTGCCTGAGCGTGTGCAGTTATCTCCTGTATGACGTGACATCACGGCACGTATTTTCTCATGCTTTGATACAATTTAATCGTTGATAAAATGCGGGTTGTGACAGTTGGTATCAGAGGGAGGTTGCTTGACAATTGGTCGTGCAACCTTTCCCTTGTTTGCATTAATAGTCTAGCATCATATCATACACACACCAATATGTCATCAGTACATCCTTGCTAGAGCATGAACACTACACCCATAAGCATGAATAGAAGTATATGGAGCATATTATGTAGTATGGGATGCATAATATGTGTTTGTATATGGATCCACCATAGGAGGCAACATGTGAGGGTTATATAGTATGAGATGCATAACGTCACCACATGAATGCGGCTAGCACGTTTTCTTTTTTCATTACATGGAAATGTTACGTAATATGGGATGCATAACATTTTCATGTGTATGCCGGTCATGGCATGCATTAAGGCCTTTCTTTAGAATGCATAGCACAACATGCATAGCATAACATTGCATAAGCATAACGTGCCAAGCTAAAGATTTGCATGATAACGTATTTACACACATGGTTTTGAGTAAAAAAGAATACAAATTCATGCATTCATGCTCTAGGCACACTATTTAGTAGGATGGTGGTGAACCATCTTAGTTTTAGCATAACATCATCATTGTAAAAAACAGATCACAGAGCAAGTTTAGCAGTTGAAGTTCATATTTAAGTATGTTTTTCTATACCGGGTAGTTTTATTCTAGCAGTTGTTGTAGGTTCTAAGTCTTGCCTGATAAGATTATAGGATGGCGAGGAGTCCTTCGACGAGATCGACTCCGTAATTTGAGGGTGAGTCTTCCGGAGCGCAAAGCGAGGCGTTGATTGAAAGTCTGCGGCAGAGTAATGAAGCTTTATCTAGGCAAGTGATGGGTATGCAGACTTAGATCCAGTATCTGTTAGCAGTTGTTGCAGGACAGCCTCCGAGAGTGCCGAACCCTGTTGTAGGCGTAGCTGTTCCTATTCCTCCTGCTCCCCTATGACCTCCTATTATAATGCCCCCGGAGATGACATTCATATCACACTTCCAGCGACTTGGACCACCTACTTATGATGAGAAGGCAGACTTTATGGTTTTGGATGATTAGCTTATAGCCATCGAGGAGATGTTCTCCTATTATGGAGTTACCCTCGATCAGAGGGTGATAATCGCCGCCTATCAGCTTAAGGGATTGGCGAAGAGTTGGTGGCTGAGAGAGAAGGAGAGCTTGAAAGAGGGATGATCTTGGGAGACCTTCAATGAATTGTTGCTAAGGAAGTTTCTGCCTTCGGTCGAGCGCGACCGCCTGATGAATGATTTCCTACATTTGAAGCAGAGGCAGCTTACGGTTGCGGAGTACGAAATAGAATTCAGCAAACTGAGCCGGTTTGCTCCCAGCTTGCTGAGTTCCGGAGTGGATAAAGTTAAGCGATTTCTTGGCGGCCTGAGAAGTGATGTTCAACAGTTAGTCATTGCTCATGGAGCAGTGGGTTATGCTGGTGCGGTAGAAGCTGCTTTGAAGGTGGAGGCCATTATAATGCTAAGAAAAGAGGGAAGCAGGTGAGAAAAGATAAAATGAAAGCTGTTGAAGGAAGGAGCCACCAGGTACCCGGTGCGTCTTCAAGAAAGAAGAGCAAGGAGGTTTGTAGCTTCTGTGGCCAGCCAGGCCATCCCGTGGAGAAATGTTTCAAGAGGTTGGCAGCTCAGAAGATGGAGCAGGTGCATGCGATTCAAGGCACTCCCGGGAAAGATTTATTCTATTCTGCGTATAAGCGACCAGGGCATGATGCTGCCCATTGCTGGGGCAAGGATAAGAGTAAGCCGAGAAGTTGTTTTCTTTGCGGTCAAGAAGGGCACATCAAGGATCAGTGCCCATAGCTCCAGCCGGTGTTCCAGCCAGTGCCACTCAAGGCATTGCCACCATGTGTGGATAAAGGAAAGGGGAAGCTGAATGTAATTTCTTCAGAGGAAGCGCAGACTTCGACTCAGGTCATTTCAGGAAGATTTAAGGTGAGGAACCGCTGGGCACGTGTTCTCTTTAAATCTTGCACTACCCACTCCTTTGTGGCCAGAGCCTTTGTGGAGCGCTATCGTTTGGGTCTAGAGCAAGTTAGTGATGCCTTTTGCGTCAAGTTTCCTTCGGGTGATTCTATGGTTTCGAATCAGGGCATTAAGGATTGTCCGATTTTGTTGGGTAATTTTCAAGAGAAGGCAGATTTGAAGATGATCGACCTGGAAGACTTCGATGTTATCTTAGGCATGGACCGGTTGTCCAATTATGATGCAGTTATCCAGTGCAAGGGTAAGCGCTTGGTCTTCGTTAAGGATGATGGTCAGCCTGGGAGTGTTTATGCTGATCCACGCCAGGAGTCTCCAGTCATTTCTGCTGTATGTGTTCAGAAGTTGCTTTACTCTGGCTGCTTTGCCTACTTGGTCTCTCAAGTAGGGATAGTTGCTAGTGTGCCGCATTCTGAGAAGATTCATATGGTGTGTGACTTCTCTGATGTGTTCCTGACGATCTTCCCGGTCTTCCACCAGATAGAGATGTCGAGTTTGTTATAGATTTGGAGCCAGGTACACGTCCTATTGCGAAGGCACCGTACCAAATGGCCCCGCGAGAGCTGGAGGAGTTGCATATACAGCTGGATGAGATGTTGGCAAAGGGTTTTATCAGGCCGAGTTCGTCGCCCTAGGGTACGCCTGTTCTGTTTAGAAAGAAGAAAGACGGGTCAATGAGGATTTGCATCGACTATAGAGAGCTGAATAAGGTTACCATCAAGAATAGGTACCCTCTGCATCAGATTGACGATTTGTTTGATCAATTGCGTAGTAGCATAGTATTCTCCAAGATTGATCTTCGATTTGGCTACCATCAGCTCAGGATCCGTGAGTCTGACATTCCGCGGACTGCTTTTCGATCCAGGCATGGGCATTTTGAGTTTTTGGTTATGTCATTTGGTTTAACAAATGCGCCCTCAGCTTGTATGGATTTGATGAACTGTGTGTTCAAGGACTTCCTGGATAAGTTTGTGGCGTGTTTATCGATGACGTCCTAATTTATTCCCGCAATGCAGAGGAGCACGACCAGCATCTGCGTTTGGTTTTATCTGGCTTGAGAGACCACAAGCTTTTTGCCAAGCTGAGCAAGTGTGAGTTTTTGTTGCCTAAGGTTGCATTTTTGGGCCACGTGGTGAATAAGAGTGGGATTTCAGTTGACCCATAAAATATCGTTGCTGTGATGGATTGGAGTAGGCCGGGCACACCCAAGGAGATTTGGAGCTTTCTGGGATTAGCCAGCTATTACAGGAGAATCATGGAGGGTTTTCCCACCATGGCTGCACCTTCTACCATGTTGACCCAGAAGAACGCAGCTTTTGTCTTGAGCAAGAAGTGCGAGGAAGCCTTCCTGGAGCTCAAGGACAGATTGTGCAGTGCCCTTGTTTTGACCCTGCCCACGGAAGGCGTGGATTATGATGTTTATGTGGATGCATCACATGTTGGTCTTGGTTGCGAATTAATGCAAGGCGGGAAAGTGATTGCGTACGGGTCGAGACAGCTGAAGGCTCATGAGAGGAACTACCATACGCATGACCTGGAGTTTGCAGTCGTGATCTATGCGTTGAAGTTGTGGAGACATCTGCTTTATGGCGCGTGGTGCAAGATTTTTAATGTTCACAAGAGCATAAAGTACGTCTTCACCCAGAAGGAATTGAATTTGCGCCAGCGGTGATGGTTGGAGTATGTGGCCGACTATGACGTTGAGATCCAGTACCATCCGGGCAAGGCCAATGTGGTGTCCGGCGCCCTGAGTCGGAAGTCAGGGAAGATTTTTTGTCTCTCCGCCGAGCTTTTAGTAGAGGAGTTTCTTTTGTTGGTCATTTCTGTGGGAAGCAGCAATTTACAGAGTTGTTTGGTAGTGGTAGAACCTTCATGGATTGCGCGTATGAGACAGCATCAGAAGGACGATCCCGATCTTCTATATTTGTATCTTTGAGCTCAAAAAGGTGAATTACCAGATTTTTCTATTGATGATGCGGTGTTGGGTACATTGGAAAATGTGTACCTGATTTGGAGAAGCCTCACTAAGCTCAATGATATACATCAAGGTGTATTTGATGTTATTTTGAGTTTATATGTGCAGGTTAAGTATGTGCTAGAATGCAGAAAAAATATTCTAAGTCAATGTGTCGACACCAGAGGAAGCTGTGTCGACACATCAGTAAGATTGTGTCGACATATGGAAATAGCTGTGTCGACACTTTAGAGAAATTGTGTCGACACTGGGAGGCAGTGTCGACACACAGAAGATTATAGTCGACATCGGTTGTGTCGACATCAGGAGGCAGTGTCGACACACAGAGGAAGAGTTGACAACAACTATGTCGACACCTGGAGGCAGTGTCGACATACACTATGTTCTGAGTCTACATGTAAGACCCCATTTTTTTTTTTGAAAACCCGGGGTCTTATGCCCAGAACCGCCGCTTTGCGGTGACACCTTCGCACCCGGGAAGGTCGCCACTACAACGCGCCGATTCTGCCGGCCTTTTCGATCACAATAAGTAGCAAACAAGAGAGAAGCAAGTCCACCAAAAGAGATTATCACATAAAATAAAACTCCACGAAGGGAGTGTCCACAGAAAATCATCAGAGTATAAATAGTCTGGAAATAAAAGGGCTCATGCCCGGTACATCAAGTCCTCACTACAAAATCACTCAATGCGGAAGCAAAACTAAATCTCTACTAAAGGGCCGGGACTCACAGTCCCCGTAGTCTGGACTCCCGTGCTAGACTGTCCCATCTCCAAGCGTACCGGCCTCCTGGGCTGCTCCTCCATGCTGGGCTCCGCGATCCCCTAAAATGATATGGTTCGAAAACCGTTAGTCTAAAAGACTAAGTCCTATCATCCCCCACCCCTTCCCCCACGCTCTAAGGCACCGGGCGGAGAGGAAGAAAGGGGAGGACATGAAAGTGGAGAGTAGTCAAAAGCAGATGACGGTGAACCTAACTAGCAAGTTATGACATGGGAGCAATATAAATGTTGTAATAGGTATAACAGAAAGGAAGTAAGTAAGAAATTAAACTTTTGCTTATGTGAGTACACATAGGCCAAGGGGTCTTTTGCAAGGCTCCCATCGTATAAAGTGTCCCATACCACTTATACGTTGGGGGTGTTGGTTATCAAACAGCAGCATATATATATTGAAATTAACCTTTGATTTATAAACTTGCCCACACAAGCTTATAGACCAAGGGGTCGTTTTGCAAGTCCTAAAGTATAAGCGTCCCATTCCACTTATACTTTAGGTGTCAAGGTTGTTATGAATGATTATGATATGCAACTATATGGTGGGTATGTTATGTCATGCAGTGCAACTCACCCACCCAACTTTGTGTACAAAAACCTTTAGTTCCCCCTTTCTGGAGATAACTCCCAGGATACTCCCGTAGTGGCAGACGGAAGCGGTGGGTTGGGCCTCGCCCACCTCAAAACCAGTAAAAGCACTACTGGTCTGACCTATCGTACGCCCTCAACGCCTGGTGCACGAGGCGGACTCCTGCGTACTCTTGCCGACTGGTCCGCCGGACTTAACCTTGGCTTAGTGTTAGTCACCTTGCCGAGTCAACGATATCGGTGTCGGTGCAATCGAACTCCCCGATATCGAGAACCCACCACCTTAATCCTTCCTATTTTTATGCACATGCAGCAGTTTAATATATAATAATTTAAAGTGTCAAACTCCCGGACTAAACCGTCCGTATTAACCACATCCAAGACCAAATTCCCCGGACTAAACCGTCCGTATTAACCACATTCGAGACCAAATTCCCCGGACTAAACCGTCCGGCTCATCTCCAGACTCCATCCCTTAGAACACCACGGAACAGCGCCCCCTTGAACACCTCAGGACGACTTAACCATTACCAACCCTAACTAATGAGTGTGTGCAATGTGAATCCCTATTAGGCTAATTACTCTTTCGTTTGTTTTAAGATTTATGTTAGCCCAGGACTGCCCCCGGCATACCCCGTGAAGGGCTCTCAAGGGGCACTAGGAACCAAGACGGCGGCATTACGGCCCGAAGTTCCCTTTCGCAAGGCACTTATTGTTATTGGTTGTCTACCCTTTACCCAAACCCTTTTTAATGTTATAATGAATCTAACCCTAGTGTATTTACTCTTCCACTCCTAGGGCAAGACGATCTTTCGTCTACCCCGAGCACCTCCTATGCTAGCCAAACACATCTTTACTCATCATAATCTCCAATGATGAATCCCATGCTCATTTTCCCAAGCCTATAAGGTACAAAACTCCACCCTTATATCCAAGTCTCATACTAAGACTGTTCATGCCTTTTTTACACCAGACATACCCTTCTACCCTATACGTTGCCCATGATAGAACGTCCATTAAATTCTCTTCCAAAACCCTTGTAATAATTACTGGGAATCTACCATGTCATAATATGCCTAAATCCAGAAAATTATAATTTTTCCTAATTAAATTGATAATTAATTAATTTTCCAAATAATTGACCATGGGTGATAATGAACATGAACTACATGATCCACTCAAGTATTGGTCATCCAAAAATTATAGTTACTGTATAACAGTGAATTATTACTAAATATTAACTCCCATGATTTTACAAAGAGTATTTATCCTCTAATTAAATTATTCATCGAAATTCCACAATTCATATTTAATGAAGGAAGTACAACAATTAATCATCATAAAATTATGTAAAAATTACAGAGCCTTGATAATCATCAGAAAAGTCCTCTGACCAAAAATAATAATTTTATTTGCATTTAATATACCAAATTGAATTTATCTAAATTTTTATGGGCAATAACATTTAATGAAGCAACCCCTAAATTTATAATTCAAATAATTCCATAAAAATTCACTGAGATGTAATATGATATTAAAACTCCTCTGACTAAATTTCACAAACTTTAAATGACTGGTTACTTCATAAATAATTCCTAAGTAGAAATCTCTATTTGCTAAGTGGTGAAGGAAGTACTCTAATTATTATCCCATAAATCATGATAAAATTTCCAGAGGTTTAATATATCCTAGAAACATGATGTACACAATTTCATTAAAATCTAAATCATATTACCACATAAATTATTTCTCCCAAGATTCTACGATTATGTACTTTTGTTAAGATACACATATGAAAACTTATTTAAATTTCATGAAACAACAACTACTGTTCAATATATCAAAATTAACATCCTCTATCATAATTTTACATGAACTTAAAATCCTTTGACTCATCATCCATTCCATAAGATATAAAGACCTAATTTTGTATAATTAGAATTAAGTGATGTGACTAAGTACCCATACCATGCAACTCCTTCCTAGGGCATAATTCCACCCCTAGAACATCATGGACTAAACTCTAGATCCATACAAAGTCATAAAACCCTATGTCCTTCACAAACCCCATAGATCAACCCTTAAGGTTTGAACTTGGATCCTAGGCAAACCCACCCCAAACCATCTCAAATTCCATGAGGGGGTGTTTTATCTGTCCATGGGGCTCTGGCCAAAATCCCAACCCATTTGGGTGAGAATTGGACCCACCATGCCCCAACAACCCCTTGCCCTAATTTTCCCCTTTAAGGACCAATCTTTGATCACATCAAAACCCAATCATTTCAAACCCAATTGGGCTGAATTTTTTATCACAGCTAAATGATAAACCTAAATACATGCCTCCAAAATTTTGGAGAATTTTGAGGTGATTTGACCCTTCAACTACCTTACCCTAGCTTCTCTAGGTTTAGGGCAAAACCCTAGGTTAAACTTCTTTAAATGGGTTCCAATTTTTACAGGAGCTAGGTCTAGGTGAGATTAAGCCCCTGTCCGAAATTCAAAGCATTTGGACCAAGGGTTAGGTGTGGGGAATTTTTCAAAGATTTGCCCTATTTGTAGGACCTACCCTAGAAAAATGACCCTACAGGTCAGAATACTTGTCCTAAAATTTTCCATAACATATCAAACTGTAGATAATTAAAAATCCTACAATATTCATGTTGATCATTTTTGATAAACATGCCCCTAAAGGGCCTAAATAATTTTTAGAAGAAAACTACCCTAGTTGTAGGACATACCCTTACTAAAAAGGCTCTACAGGGCAGTCCCCTCATCCAATTTTTCACCACTACATATCAAATTGTAGGTATTCAAAAGACCTACAACTTTCATGTTATACACATTTTCAGTAGATGCCCATAAGGGGCCTAAATTCCTTCTACAGTGAACTGTTTTATTAAAATACAGAAAAATCTGAAAATATGGGTTGCACGAATCTTAAAGCAAGATCCAACGGAGGCTGTTCATCTTCTCCGATTGAGCCAAAAATAGACCCGCGCAGGTGGTTTTTGCGGCCCATTTCCCGGCGGCCTGAGGCGGCGCCACCACCGGGAAACATCACCCATTTGTTCCCGGTGGTGGGGGCTATCCATGGCCGGAGCTAGGGTGGCCGGAGGTGGCGGCGCCGCCCTACCCGAGAGCTCCAAAAGTCCATGAAAAATGGCAAATTTCTGAAATTTTGAAGCTTGGCTCCGGTTCGTTTGGGCATGAAATCAACTTTTAAACATTCCTAGGATCTAAGCATGAGAGAAGGAGAGGAGGAGGACCTTTAACCGAGCTTGTCGGCGAGTGCGGTGGTGGTGCGCCATGACCGGCGGTGGAGCTTTCCGATGCTTGCAAACTCACTACTAATCAGCCCGGTTTCTTCTGTTAAAGGGTGGAAACGAATTCTCTTGGCCTAAGGAAGCTTTTAAAAGCATCAAATGGGGGAGAGGGAGGGTGTAGGCTTGATGGCCATTAATGGCCATTAAGATAAATTTCGGCCATTGTTAAAAACCCTTGAAATTCACCTCCCCTTGGTCCCAATACATTTGGAAACTCCTAAAAACTGATAGGGGAGATGAATACTAATCAATTGGTGATGAATGGAGGGGTGATTCACCTTCCCCACCATGAATATCCTCTTTTTTCTCACTTTCTCTCTCCTCCATTAAAGGGAAAATGAAGCTTTCTCTCTCTTCACCCATATGAACGAATTTTCTCATCTCCCTAGCCTATTGGCAGCCCACTAAAGTTTATAATCCCCTTAGGAAAAATCATGAAGGGAGTGGTTCACCTTCCACCATAAGTGGCCTCTTTAAACACTTTCTCTCTCCTCTTTATCTCTCTAAATTTAGGCTTCTCTCTCTCTCTCCTAGTCACTAGGTTGACTTGGTCAATTCCCTAGGATATAGGCAGCCAAATATCATACAAAAATAATCATGCAAGAGTTAGCCTAAGGGGGAGGGTGGTTTGAGGTTGGGTTAGCCCATATAGGCTAGGTTTGACTTGATTTGGGCTTGGGGTTGACTTGGTCAAATTGACCACTATGATTGACCCAAGTGGGTCCTTGGTGACTCATTGGGCCCACATTAGGTCTAAGGGAATTTTTAGAGTCACAATGAACCTACTAGGCCACCCAAAATCAGAGTTTTGAAAATTACTATTTGCAGACCAAGTGGGTCTCAACTAGGTTTTTAGGTCACTTGGTCTCCTGGGCTCACCTAGGTTAACTCATATGACCTAGTTATGCTCAAGTCACACCTAGGGGAGGTCCAATTTGAAAATGGGATGTTACAAATCCCAATAAACAAAACAAAAATTTCGTCCCCGAAATTAGGGTTAAGTCTACGGGGATTTCCACCGGGATAACTTAAGCTTGTAACATCCCATGAAGCGTGGAAGCGCCTACTAGGTTAACAAGATAAGGGCTAGGCCCAATAAACAAAAGGATTAGCCTCTACCTTTTTAAATAATTCTACTAGCACAAGAAAATAAGGAAAAACACTAATACACCGGAGGAGTTGCGAGGTATACCTGACTAAATAGCTCAGGATATTTTTCCTGCATCAGGTCCTGAGGCTCCCAAGTATGCTCCTCTCGCCCGTAGTTCCTCCACAAGACCTTGACTAGCGGGATCTTCTTGCGGCGCAAGACTCGTATCCCCTGGTCATCGATTCGTATCGGTTCCAATTGCACAGACCGATCCGAGGCTACCGGCCCATCAGTGGCCGTAATCTGCAACTCCGGGCGTAGTAGAGCCCTCCTGAGTGAAGATACGTGAAAAACGTCATGTAAGCCGACCAGCTCCGGTGGCAGCTCCAGCCGATAAGCTAGAGGACCGATCCGCTCCAGGATCCTGAACGGCCCCATGTATCTCGGGCTGAGCTTCTTCCGCCGACCTCGCACCCGTGAAACTCCATGCATCGGCCGGATTTTCAAGAACACCTGGTCCCCAATCTGAAACTCCACCTGACGATGCCGAGCGTCATAATACTTGGCTTGCCTGCTCTGCGCCTCTAACATCCGGTCTCGGATCAGTCTCACCTGAGCCTCAGTGTCTTCCACAAACTCTGAGTCCAGAATCTTCGGATCCACGTCCTGCAGCCAAGACAACGGTGTCCTACACCTTCTCCCGTACAAGGCCTCGTAAGGAGCCATCCGTATGCTGGACTGGTAACTATTGTTATACGAGAACTCCACCAATGGCAACATCTTCTCCCAGGGCTCTCCGCGGTCTACAATACATAGTCTCAGAAGGTCTTCCATCGTCCGATTGGTACGCTCCGTCTGCCCGTCAGTCTGGGGGTGGAAGGCCGTACTGAAAGTCAGTCGGGAGCCAAGGTACGCCTGCACAGATTTCCACTCTCTGGACGTAAACCGCCCATCTCGATCTGATACGATCGTCCTTGGCACGCCGTGATAACGAATATACTGCTCCACGAACTTCCGAACCAACACTCCAACAGAGTCGTCCTTCCTGATCGGGATGAACCTAGCCACCTTCGTTAGACGGTCCACGATCACCCAGATCGAATCGTTTCCCGTCCGTGATCGAGGTAGGCCATGGATGAAGTCCATCGCGATGTCCTCAAATTTCCACTCCGGCACCGGGAGTGGCTGCAATAAACCAGCGGGATGTCTACACTCTGCCTTTACTAACTGGCACGTCTCGCAGTGGGTCACGAAGTACATAATGTCCTTCTTCATCCCTGGCCAAAACACCATCTTCTTCAAATCTGTCGTCATCTTCGTGATCCCTGGGTGTATAGAATATCTGCTACAATGCGCCTCCGTCATGATGTCCTCCCGAACTCGGCCTCCTGCGGGTATATAAACCCTGCCTCTGAAATGTAGCAATCCGTCTCGCAGGGTATAATCTCCGGCCGAACCCTCCTCCAAGGCTTGGAATATCGGCTCTGCCCATGCATCTGTCCTTTGTCCATCCCGGATGCGGTCCCGAATATCATCAATAGCCACCATCGATGCCAGATACTCCCTATATAGCTCTGGGTCATCCTCGGACACTAGAGATATCTGCATATCTCTGAAGGTCCGAACTAGCTCCATGGACATAACCTGGGGCCTGGCTTCGGAAGTGGCCGCTCTCCGACTCAACGCGTCGGCCACCACGTTTGTCTTCCCTGGGTGGTAGTGCATCTCATACTGATAATCTGCTAAGAACTCCACCCAGCGCCTCTGCCTGATATTCAACTCCTTCTGCGTGTCCACGTATTTCAAGTTCTTGTGATCGGAGAAGATATCGCAGTGGACTCCATAAAGATAATGGCGCCAGACCTTCAGAGCAAAAACGACCGCTCCCATCTCGAGGTCGTGCACCGGGTAGTTCCTCTCATGGGTCTTCAGCTGGCGGGAGGCATATGCTATGACATGTCCGTTCTGCATCAGCACCGCTCCCATCCCTTGGTATGATGCGTCGGTATACACCTGGAATCCTTCCTTTCCAGATGGAAGGGCCAGAATCGGGGCTGAGATGAGTCGGTCCTTTAGCTCCTTGAAAGCCGCCTGGCACTGCGCGGTCCAAACGAAAGGCGTCTCCTTCCTTGTCAAAGATGTGAGGGGGAGGGCAATTTGAGAGAACCCTTCCACGAACTTCCGGTAATAACCGGCAAGTCCCAAGAAACTTCGTACATCAGTGGCTGTCTTCAACGGCGGCCAATCTCGAACTGCCTGAATCTTTGCCGGATCCACTGCCAACCCGGCTCCGCTGATAATATGGCCTAGGAAAGCCACCTCCTTCAACCAAAACTGACACTTGCTGAATTTCGCATAAAGGTGATGCTCCCGCAACCTCTGTAGAGTCAGTGCCAGATGCCGAGTGTGCTCCTCCTCCGTCCTAGAGTAGATCAGGATGTCGTCTATGAATACTATAACGAACACATCCAAGTAGGCCTCAAAAACCCGGTTCATGAGGCTCATGAACGCCGACGGCGCATTTGTGAGCCCGAAGGGCATCACGGTGAACTCATACAAGCCATATCTGCTACTGAAGGCCGTCTTCGGAATATCCTCCTCCTGGATCCGCAGCTGGTAGTATCCTGACCTCAAGTCTAGCTTCGAGAAATAGTGGGCTCCCTCCAGCTGGTCGAACAACTCGTCTATCCGGGGGAGCGGATAGGTATTTCGGACGGTCAGCCTATTTAGTGCTCGATAATCGATGCACAGGCGAAGTGTCCCATCCTTCTTCTTCACGAATAAGACCGGAGCTCCCCATGGCGAAGAACTCGGTCTAACAAATCCCGCCTCCACCAACTCTCGCAACTGAGTTCGAAACTCCGCCAGCTCTTTCGGGGCCATCCGATAGGGAGCCCTGGATATCGGCTTAGCCCCTGGCACTAACTGAATATGGAAATCCTTCTCCCTGTGCGGAGGCAATCCTGGCAGCTTCTCTGGAAACACATCGGTGTAATCACACACCACCGGTATATTGGCAATCCGGTCCTTCTCCTTGGTCATCTCGAACAACACCTGATATACCATGTCTCCCTGCAGATGGGCCTTGACGGCCTGAATAGAAGATAAGAAAATATAGGATGCAGGTCTAATACCTTCCATCACGATGAGAGAATCCCCATATCTAAGGGTAACCTTCTTGGCCAAGCAGTCAATCTGGGCATGGTTCCAGTGGAGCCATGACATACCCAGAATCAGATCATAATCTGGCAGTGGCAAGATCGTCGCTAACGCTTCGAAAGGTTTCCCGCCTATCCATGCCTCCATATTGCAATGGGATGAGGTGAACAGCTCCGACCCGTCAGGTAGCCGTATCTTCATCATCGACCCCGTGAATTTCTCCACGCCATCCAACCCTTGATAAAGGTCTCCGACACAAACGAGTGCGAGGCACCCGTGTCGAAGAGAGTATGTGCGGGTTTGCCGCAAATGAAAACAATGCCTGAGATTGTGACTTATCTTAGAGTTCTGTTCTTGGTTTTTACTACCTAATGCTAAAGACAATAGTTTCCTAGGAAAGGATGGAAAAAGAATTAAAGCAAAGCAAACAAAACATTGTCGTACCTGTGATCACTTGCTCAGGATGCCGGGGTTGGGCCAGGTCCAGTGCATATACCTGCTCCCTTTCTTGCCTACGGTCTCCGCCCTGGTATCCTTGTCCTTGGCCGCGTCCTCGGCCTCCATAGTGCTGAGCAGGTGGGGCAATCTGCGGTGCTAGAGGGGGCCCCCTCCTCATAGGGCAGTTCCTCTTGATATGCCCCACTTGTCGGCAGTGAAAACACTCTGGTAGAGGGTAAGCCCTCCCTCCTGGTCGCTGCACATCCTGCATCTGTGGCCTTGGTATCTCCCGCATCTGGAGAGGCTGGGGAGCCAGAGTCACCTGCTCCCTCGGCTCCTGTCTCACCTCCTGACGAGGCTGATCCTCCATCCTGCCCACCTCAGTAGCACGGCCTCGTCGCTGCTCATTTCTTGCTCCACGGTTCTGATCCTCCATTGGCCGCTTCCGGCCTCGGGTAGCGTGCCAGTCTGCTTCGATCCTCTTGGCCATCTCTAGAATCCGAGGAATAGGCCCATCGGACACGAACAATAGAGCCTCCCTCAAATCCTCCTTCAAGCCCTTGTAAAACCTCTTGGTGTACCCGGCTTCGTCCAGCTGATAAGAATCTGCATATCGGGCTAGATGATCGAACTCCCGATGGTACTCCACCACCGACCTGGTGCCCTGCTTTAGCTGTAAGAACCGGTCTTCAAGCTCATCCCTGGCCGACTGCGGAACAAAATGTTCCAACAGCGTGACCCTGAATTCTCCCCAAGTGACCTCCGCAACCTCCCTGTCGGCATAAGTCTTGTCCAGGAGCGTCTTCCACCACCTCTTGGCATGGGACTCTAGGCATGAGACCACCAGTGCCACCCTCTCCTCCACCGGGCATCGGATCCCAGTCAACATCTCATGCATGATGTCCAGCCACTCCTCTGTCCGAACTGCCGTCTCTGTCCCCAAGTAGGACGGGGGAGAAAGTCCTCGGAATATACTCAGCCAGTTGGCTCCCGGAATCAACTGCGGAGCCGGAGCCTGTTGAGCCCTGAAGGCTTCTAGGATGGCTGTCAAAGTCTGCCCCATGTCCGTCTGAAGGAAAGGAGCGGGAGCTGGTGGAGGTGGTACAGCATCCGGAGTCTGCAGAACCTCCCCCTGTGGAGTAGGCTGTGCTGAAGGCTGCGGAAGGAAAGAGTATTATGAGAAATCGGTTCATAAGAACTTAAAGGTGGACAATTATATGTGATTCCCCACATGGGCACACCACTGCTTCCGCTGCTTAGTTTGTCCGCAAACTAAACTGGCGCGGGGGTGACCCAGAGATTTGTGGACTGCTACTACTCCGATCGATGTTTCGCTCTGATACCACTTTGTAAGACCCCATTTTTTTTTTGAAAACCCGGGGTCTTATGCCCAGAACCGCCGCTTTGCGGTGACACCTTCGCACCCGGGAAGGTCGCCACTACAACGCGCCGATTCTGCTAGCCTTTTCGATCACAATAAGTAGCAAGCAAGAGAGAAGCAAGTCCACCAAAAGAGATTATCACATAAAATAAAACTCCACGAAGGGAGTGTCCACAGAAAATCATCAGAGTATAAATAGTCTGGAAATAAAAGGGCTCATGCCCGGTACATCAAGTCCTCACTACAAAATCACTCAATGCGGAAGCAAAACTAAATCTCTACTAAAGGGCCGGGACTCACAGTCCCCGTAGTCTGGACTCCCGTGCTGGACTGTCCCATCTCCAAGCGTACCAGCCTCCTGGGCTGCTCCTCCATGCTGGGCTCCGCGATCCCCTAAAATGATATGGTTCGAAAACCGTTAGTCTAAAAGACTAAGTCCTATCATCCCCCACCCCTTCCCCCACGCTCTAAGGCACCGGGCGGAGAGGAAGAAAGGGGAGGACATGAAAGTGGAGAGTAGTCAAAAGCAGATGACGGTGAACCTAACTAGCAAGTTATGACATGGGAGCAATATAAATGTTGTAATAGGTATAACAGAAAGGAAGTAAGTAAGAAATTAAACTTTTGCTTATGTGAGTACACATAGGCCAAGGGGTCTTTTGCAAGGCTCCCATCGTATAAAGTGTCCCATACCACTTATACGTTGGGGGTGTTGGTTATCAAACAGCAGCATATATATATTGAAATTAACCTTTGATTTATAAACTTGCCCACACAAGCTTATAGACCAAGGGGTCGTTTTGCAAGTCCTAAAGTATAAGCGTCCCATTCCACTTATACTTTAGGTGTCAAGGTTGTTATGAATGATTATGATATGCAACTATATGGTGGGTATGTTATGTCATGCAGTGCAACTCACCCACCCAACTTTGTGTACACAAACCTTTAGTTCCCCCTTTCTGGAGATAACTCCCAGGATACTCCCGTAGTGGCAGACGGAAGCGGTGGGTTGGGCCTCGCCCACCTCAAAACCAGTAAAAGCACTACTGGTCTGACCTATCGTACGCCCTCAACGCCTGGTGCACGAGGCGGACTCCTACGTACTCTTGCCGACTGGTCCGCCGGACTTAACCTTGGCTTAGTGCTAGTCACCTTGCCGAGTCAACGATATCGGTGTCGGTGCAATCGAACTCCCCGATATCGAGAACCCACCACCTTAATCCTTCCTATTTTTATGCACATGCAGCAGTTTAATATATAATAATTTAAAGTGTCAAACTCCCGGACTAAACCGTCCGTATTAACCACATCCAAGACCAAATTCCCCGGACTAAACCGTCCGTATTAACCACATTCGAGACCAAATTCCCCGGACTAAACCGTCCGGCTCATCTCCAGACTCCATCCCTTAGAACACCACGGAACAGCGCCCCCTTGAACACCTCGGGACGACTTAACCATTACCAACCCTAACTAATGAGTGTGTGTAATGTGAATCCCTATTAGGCTAATTACTCTTTCGTTTGTTTTAAGATTTATGTTAGCCCAGGACTGCCCCCGGCATACCCCGTGAAGGGCTCTCAAGGGGCACTAGGAACCAAGACGGCGGCATTACGGCCCAAAGTTCCCTTTCGCAAGGCACTTATTGTTATTGGTTGTCTACCCTTTACCCAATCCCTTTTTAATGTTATAATGAATCTAACCCTAGTGTATTTGACTCTTCCACTCCTAGGGCAAGACGATCTTTCGTCTACCCCGAGCACCTCCTATGCTAGCCAAACACATCTTTACTCATCATAATCTCCAATGATGAATCCCATGCTCATTTTCCCAAGCCTATAAGGTACAAAACTCCACCCTTATATCCAAGTCTCATACTAACACTGTT
This sequence comes from Platanthera zijinensis, assembly GCA_039513925.1. NCBI lineage: Eukaryota > Viridiplantae > Streptophyta > Magnoliopsida > Asparagales > Orchidaceae > Platanthera > Platanthera zijinensis. The sequence continues at coordinate 159,775,591 of CM077092.1, forward strand.
CATGCCTTTTTCACACCAGACATACCCTTCTACCCTATACGTTGCCCATGATAGAACGTCCATTAAATTCTCTTCCAAAACCCTTGTAATAATTACTGGGAATCTACCATGTCATAATATGCCTAAATCCAGAAAATTATAATTTTTCCTAATTAAATTGATAATTAATTAATTTTCCAAATAATTGACCATGGGTGATAATGAACATGAACTACATGATCCACTCAAGTATTGGTCATCCAAAAATTATAGTTACTGTATAACAGTGAATTATTACTAAATATTAACTCCCATGATTTTACAAAGAGTATTTATCCTCTAATTAAATTATTCATCGAAATTCCACAATTCATATTTAATTAAGGAAGTACAACAATTAATCATCATAAAATTATGTAAAAATTACAGAGCCTTGATAATCATCAGAAAAGTCCTCTGACCAAAACTAATAATTTTATTTGCATTTAATATACCAAATTGAATTTATCTAAATTTTTATGGGCAATAACATTTAATGAAGCAACCCCTAAATTTATAATTCAAATAATTCCATAAAAATTCACTGAGATGTAATATGATATTGAAACTCCTCTAACTAAATTTCACAAACTTTAAATGACTGGTTACTTCATAAATAATTCCTAAGTAAAAATCTCTATTTGCTAAGTTGTGAAAGAAGTACTCTAATTATTATCCCATAAATCATGATAAAATTTCCAGAGGTTTAATATATCCTAAAAACATGATGTACACAATTTCATTAAAATCTAAATCATATTACCACATAAATTATTTCTCCCAAGATTCTACGATTATGTACTTTTGTTAAGATACACATATGAAAACTTATTTAAATTTCATGAAACAACAACTACTGTTCAATATATCAAAATTAACATCCTCTATCATAATTTTACATGAACTTAAAATCCTTTGACTCATCATCCATTCCATAAGATATAAAGACCTAATTTTGTATAATTAGAATTAAGTGATGTGACTAAGTACCCATACCATGCAACTCCTTCCTAGGGCATAATTCCACCCCTAGAACATCATGGACTAAACTCTAGATCCATACAAAGTCATAAAACCCTATGTCCTTCACAAACCCCATAGATCAACCCTTAAGGTTTGAACTTGGATCCTAGGCAAACCCACCCCAAACCATCTCAAATTCCATGAGGGGGTGTTTTATCTGTCCATGGGGCTCTGGCCAAAATCCCAACCCATTTGGGTGAGAATTGGACCCACCATGCCCCAACAACCCCTTGCCCTAATTTTCCCCTTTAAGGACCAATCTTTGATCACATCAAAACCCAATCAATTCAAACCCAATTGGGCTGAAATTTTTATCACAGCTAAATGATAACCCTAAAAACATGCCTCCAAACTTTTGGAGAATTTTGAGGTGATTTGACCCTTCAACTACCTTACCCTAGCTTCTCTAGGTTTAGGGAAAAACCCTAGGTTAAACTTCTTTAAATGGGTTCCAATTTTTACAGGAGCTAGGTCTAGGTGAGATTAAGCCCCTGTCCAAAATTCAAAGCATTTGGACCAAGGGTTAGGTGTGGGGAATTTTTCAAAGATTTGCCCTATTTGTAGGACCTACCCTAGAAAAATGACCCTACAGGTCAGAATACTTGTCCTAAAATTTTCCATAACATATCAAACTGTAGATAATTAAAAATCCTACAATATTCATGTTGATCATTTTTGATGAACATGCCCCTAAAGGGCCTAAATAATTTTTAGAAGAAAACTACCCTAGTTGTAGGACATACCCTTACTAAAAAGGCTCTACAGGGCAGTCCCCTCATCCAATTTTTCACCACTACATATCAAATTGTAGGTATTCAAAAGACCTACAACTTTCATGTTATACACTTTTTCAGTAGATGCCCAGAAGGGGCCTAAATTCCTTCTACAGTGAACTGTTTTATTAAAATACAGAAAAATCTGAAAATATGGGTTGCACGAATCTTAAAGCAAGATCCAACGGAGGCTGTTCATCTTCTCCGATTGAGCCGAAAATAGACCCGCGCAGGTGGTTTTTGCGGCCCATTTCCCGGCGGCCTGAGGCGGCGCCACCACCGGGAAACATCACCCATTTGTTCCCGGTGGTGGGGGCTATCCATGGCCGGAGCTAGGGTGGCCGGAGGTGGCGGCGCCGCCCTACCCGAGAGCTCCAAAAGTCCATGAAAAATGGCAAATTTCTGAAATTTTGAAGCTTGGCTCCGGTTCGTTTGGGCATGAAATCAACTTTTAAACATTCCTAGGATCTAAGCATGAGAGAAGGAGAGGAGGAGGACCTTTAACCGAGCTTGTCGGCGAGTGCGGTGGTGGTGCGCCATGACCGGCGGTGGAGCTTTCCGATGCTTGCAAACTCACTACCAATCAGCCCGGTTTCTTCTGTTAAAGGGTGGAAATGAATTCTCTTGGCCTAAGGAAGCTTTTAAAAGCATCAAATGGGGGAGAGGGAGGGTGTAGGCTTGATGGCCATTAATGGCCATTAAGATAAATTTCGGCCATTGTTAAAAACCCTTGAAATTCACCTCCCCTTGGTCCCAATACATTTGGAAACTCCTAAAAACTGATAGGGGAGATGAATACTAATCAATTGGTGATGAATGGAGGGGTGATTCACCTTCCCCACCATGAATATCCTCTTTTTTCTCACTTTCTCTCTCCTCCATTAAAGGGAAAATGAAGCTTTCTCTCTCTTCACCCATATGAACGAATTTTCTCATCTCCCTAGCCTATTGGCAGCCCACTAAAGTTTATAATCCCCTTAGGAAAAATCATGAAGGGAGTGGTTCACCTTCCACCATAAGTGGCCTCTTTAAACACTTTCTCTCTCCTCTTTATCTCTCTAAATTTAGGCTTCTCTCTCTCTCCTAGTCACTAGGTTGACTTGGTCAATTCCCTAGGATATAGGCAGCCAAATATCATACAAAAATAATCATGTAAGAGTTAGCCTAAGGGGGAGGGTGGTTTGAGGTTGGGTTAGCCCATATAGGCTAGGTTTGACTTGATTTGGGCTTGGGGTTGACTTGGTCAAATTGACCACTATGATTGACCCAAGTGGGTCCTTGGTGACTCATTGGGCCCACATTAGGTCTAAGGGAATTTTTAGAGTCACAATGAACCTACTAGGCCACCCAAAATCAGAGTTTTGAAAATTACTATTTGCAGACCAAGTGGGTCTCAACTAGGTTTTTAGGTCACTTGGTCTCCTGGGCTCACCTAGGTTAACTCATATGACCTAGTTATGCTCAAGTCACACCTAGGGGGGGTCCAATTTGAAAATGGGATGTTACACTACATCAACTGTGTCGACACACAGGACTTGTGTCGACACACAGCTGAGTCTAGACCAAGTTGATTGCTGATGAATGGTGAAGTGTTTATGTCGACACAAATAATCAGTGTTGACACCTTCTCAAGATGCAGTATCAAGAAGCTGTGTCGACATCAAGGTAGCTTTGTCTACATCACCAAAGGCTGTGTCGACACTTAAGTCACTTGTGTCAACACATATTGACAGATGGTCTCGACACTTTATGACAGACAGACTCGACGCTTTGCTGACAGAGTCAAAGGCTCAAGAACTGTTTGAAGACTTGACAGCTGTGAGTTACAACAGGTTTACTGAAGCTGTCAGACTTGTCAGAAGTTAGTTATAAACCGGATCAGCCGGTTACCATGGATGAAGTCTATAAATAGATGGATTTAGAAGAAGACACATAACAACATAGAAAAGGAAGAAGTATTGTTACCACTAACATAATTAGAGATTAATCCCTGATCAAGAAAGTACAAGTAACAAAGAAGAAGATCTTCGTGAGAAGTTCTAAGAAGACGTTCTGAATTAGTTTACTATTCAGATTCTGTCTAAGTTGAATTCAATCAAGAATTCAGAAGTATCTTCAAGAGATTTGGATAGAGAGAGATCCAACTATTTGAAGACAAGGAGGAGACATTCACAGGTCTCTCAAGAAGCAGATACTGAACTAATCTATCAAAAAGATTCAGATCTATTTCTGAAGTCTAAAAAGGAAGCTGCTAGTCAGTTTTATTCAAAGGAAATCAACCCAACTAAGTTCAGATTCAAGAAGCTTTGAAGAAAGCTAAGATCAAGTTGATTTCAGCCATCAGCCTCTTCAAGAAGCTGATCAAGAAAATTCTTATCCCTTCTCTCTTAATAGGGGTAAGTGATTACAAAAATTCCTTATCAAATTCTGTAGGATCTATTCATAGATCTGAGTTGTAAGCCTATTTTATAAAGGCTGAGTGTAGGAGATTTATTCTCTGAGTGGTAGGGCTGTTTGTGCCTGAGTTGTAGGAGAAGGTATTCTCTTAGCTGTAGGCCTTGTGACAAGGCTGAGGTAGGGTTGTTTATGCCTGAGTTGTAGGAGAAGGTATTCTCTGAGTTGTAGGCCTTGTGGCAAGGCTGAGGTAGGGCTTGTTATCCTGAGTTGTAGGAATCCTTCTGGATTCTAAGCTGTAGGATCTGAGGATCTGAGTTAAATGAAGAAGTTAGGCCGACTCTAGCATACTACTAGATAGGTGAAGGGGGAAAGTGGATGTACCCAGACCTTGGGGAACCACTATAAATCTGTGTGCAATCTGTGATGTGTGTATGATTGTGATTGCTGTGTTGTGTTAGCTATAGTAATATCTGATTTATTCAAAGAACTGTAGCTATATTCTAGTTAAATCAAGGAAAAGTACCTATTCACCCCCCTCTAGGTGTTTAGGGTGTCTTGAAAGTAAAACTATCATGCGGGTACCTTGAGGTACCGCGACAGGTTTTGCATCACTGCCGTTGGAGATATCTGGGTGATGGTGTGCAGGGAAGCCCATGGATCTAGTGTTTCCAACCATCAAGGATCTACTAAGATGTATCGTGATTTAAAGCAGATTGCCTGGTGGTATGGCATGAAGGGAGACATAGGCAGATTTGTTTCTGAGTTCCACACTTGCAAGCATATGAAAGCCGATCATGGAAGGCTTGGTGGCAAGCTGACTCCCTTGGATATTTCGACTTAGAAGAGGGAAAGCATCTCGATGGATTTCATTACATGCTTTCTAAGATCTCCTAGGGGGCATGATTCAGTTTTGGTGATCGTGGACAGATTGACGAAGTGTGCTCACTTCGTACCGTTTAAGATCGACTATCCAATGAGGAAGATAGCTAAGATGTATTTGAATGAGGTCATCCGGTTGCATGGTGTGCCAGTCAGCATTATTTCAGAGCGAGACGCCCGATTTACATCTCGCTTCTGGAAGAGCCTGCAAGAGGGTTTTGGTACGGATTTGAGATATTCTTCTGCTTACTACCCGCAGAGTAATGGCCAGACAGAGCGAGTCAATCAGATCGTGGAGGACATGATCTAATGCTATATTTTAGACCATAGAGGTGCGTGGGATGAGGGTTTGCGTCTTATGGAGTTTGCATATAACAACAGTTACCAAGAAAGCTTGCAAAAGGCTCCTTTTAAATCATTGTATGGGAGGCGCTACATGACACCCTTATTTTGGGCTGAGGTTTACGAGGGACCGCTGTTGCGTCCATAGGCACTCAAGAAATGTAAATTGTTGTGAAGCTTATTCGAGAGAAGCTTCGGATAGCTTAGGAGAGAAATGAGAAGAACGCCAACCGGCGTAGATCTTATTTAGTGTTTGATGTTGGGGACTTGGTATTTCTAAAAGTTTCCCCGATGATTGGAGTAAAGAGGTTTGGAAAGAACAGGAAGTTGGACCCGAGGTACGTGGGGCCGTTTATTATTGTTGAGCAGGTTTGTGTATCAGCTTACAGGTTGGAGTTGCCCCCAAATTTTCCTAGCATGCATGATGTCTTTCACATCAGTCAGCTGCGGAAATGTGTGCAGAGTGACAGGCAGGTTTTGGATTCTGTGCCACAATTGGAGCCAAATCTTTCTTATATGGAGGAGCCTGTCAGCATTCTGGAGGCTCAGGATCACGTGCTGCGGAGGAAAACAATTCCTATGGTTAAGATTTTGTGGAGAAATCAGGGTGTAGAAAGCGTGACTTGGGAGCTAGAGTCGGTGATGAGGGAGGCTTACCCTCATCTGTTTCCCTGACTTGTGCCCGGTATGTTTGCACTCTTTCTTTTATGGCTTTTGGTTAGCTTTTTCTTTTCCCTTTTGCTAGAAGGGTTGTGTGTAAAGCTTCGGGCGAAACGTTCTTTTAGGGGGAGTGACTGTAACGCCCCCGGTTTTTCTGTGATTTCCTTAACCCTTATTTGGCGTTACGATGATGTGTTGTCAGCCTTTGCCGTTGTTAAAGCGTGGTCTTAGCTCTTTAGGCTCCTTGAGTGACCTATTTGTAGAGTGTTTGCCAGATTCCCTAGCTAGCCGGAGTCTGTTTTTGTGACTCAGCTGAGCTTCGTAGATAATGTTAGTGCTTTAGGTTCAGGAGGTGTTAGACCGAGTTTTGGTCGTCGGATGTTATTTTCTACTTCGTCGTTGTTTTCGTAGCATGGGTGTTTAGCTACAGTGCGAGTTTCCTCGAATTCTGAGAACTTTTGTTTTCGCATCGTTTCGACGTTGTTTTTATTTTCATGCAAGCTGGTAGCGGTTGCTATTGCTGTGCATGGCCTTGTGATGTCGAGCTTGGTGAGGCTCGTGCCTTGTTTATGTATTATATATCATATTATATATGTATTTTTATATATATATATATATAGGTTGTAGTATGCTGTTATATATAAGCATATTTTATATATGTTTATATAGTATTTTTTTTATATCTGTATATATAGATATATTATATATTATATATATTCATGAGACTCCCTTGCAGCTAAGTGGCTTACATTGTTAAGCCTTAGGATTAGTTTATTTTATTTTTCAACTAGCTAGCTAAGTGGGAAGTTTCCAAGCTTTAGTATTATTATAATAGCTGGGTGGCTGGGATATCTTAAAATAAGGCTCCAACTGTCCTCCTCTTCCCCATTTTCCGAGCTAGCTTCAGCCTGAAAGCTTCCAGAGGAAGGAATCGAGCAGGAGGAGGAGGAGCTGCTGCCTTGACCGCCGGTTAACTTTAGATTTAAGTCTTGTTTCACTCGGGTAACAGCGGATTTGAGCTGCTGTCGCCGAGATCTTGCTTCCTAGGTATGTAATTTAGCTTTTTGAGCTGTCTCTAGGAGCTAGGGTTTCTTCTTCTTCTTCTCTAAAGCTCAAGGTTTTCCTCTTTAGGTAGCTGGAGGTGCAAGTGGCCAATTTCTCTTTTCCGCCGGTGTCGAGTTGGAGGTGCTGCTACTTCATCTTGCCGGAGTTGAGGCAAGTGGCTCCTTGCCCTTGCAAAATTGTTTTTTTCCTTCTTTTCCTTGGTAGGAAATGTCCAGATCGAGCCTTTTTAGTTCTTATTTCTTTCCTCTTTTTTCTCGGTTTGGTGTCCTAGTAGCTTGCTGGTATTAAAGCGAATCTTAGTTTAGTGGTAGACTTAAGCTTAGGTTGCGGTTATTATGTAGCAGGAGTGATAAAGAGAGTTGAAAATTATTTTGCAACTCTCTGGTTAGTAACCGTTGAGTGGGCTGGGGTCGGGATAGCTCCAGGTTTTCAGATTATTAGGCTAAGTCAAAAGCGTTGAGTGAGTGTACCTCACTCAACGCCTTAAATGTTAGGCTTCTGGCATTGAGTGTGGTGCCCTCACTGAACGCCATGGTCGTTTTTACGGCTAAGTGTTTTGGCGTTGAGTGAGCGGACCTCACTCAACGCAGTGGCTGTTTGGCCTTGAGTGAGGTGGACTCACTCAACACCGCAGATTTTCCCAGCGGCTAAGTCATTTAGCATTGAGTGAGCCGACCTCACTAAATGTCGTAGCTATTTTGGCGTTGAGTGTGGTGGACTCACTCAACGCTAAAGCCTGTTTTTGCTCTAAGTGAAAAGCGTTGTGTGAGTGGACCTCACTCAACGCCTTGGCTATTAGGTTTGGTGTTGAGTGTGGTGAACTCACTCAATGCCGAGGCTAGTTTCTATGGATAAGTAGAAAAGCGTTGAAAGCATTGAGTGAGTTGAGCTCACTCAGCGTCATCAACTAGCGGAGGTTTTGCGGCTAAGTCTTTTGGCATTGAGTGAGTGGAGCTCACTCAATACCGCATTGAGTTGACTCGACGCCGACCCTGGCTAGTGTTCGGCGCTGAGTGAGTGAAGCTCACTCATCACCATGTCAGATTTGGCGTTGAGTGAGTGGAGCTCACTCAACGCCGCGTCGAGTGGACTCGACACTTTTGCCTTGGGTTGGTGTGTTTCCTTAGGATTGGAAGTATGGATTTTTCCCTTATTAGGGGGGGGGGGTGTTTTGTGTTCGTCTAGTTTTTGCATGCCGACTTGTGGATTATGGCAGATGGTGTGGTTTTGTGGGCTCTGTAAGGGGTGAATTATGTGTGCTGAGATGTAGCCACCACCACCTAGGCCGTGTTAGTCTTGTATGGTTTTGTGTGTGGACTCTGTAGCTGCCACTGTTTGTTTTCACCCTTGAGTGTTTTTGGGTCTGGTTGTTAGTGAGGGCTCTGCCGCCCACGCCGACCCAAGGTTTTCACCACGACCAATAATTCACAAAGATTAGGACTGTTAGTTCCTTTCCTTTCTATTGACTATTTCTTTTGTCATCTGTTTTCCTTGGTACTGCTGCAGGTGCTTAGTAGAGCTTGTGGCTCTTTATGTTCACACTTGGTGTGCTTTTGCTACTCTTTGGACAGTGTTTATTCTTACTGTCATGTCTTTTCTTCTACTGTTATCTTTTTGTTGCAGGGTTGGTAAACCCCTTTTTTTGCTTATGAATCTAATGCTACACTCACTTTGATATATTTTTTTTACTTGCTGAGGTGTTTTTTCTTTGAATGCCTGAGGTTCAAGGTGTATCTAGTTAGAAAGCTAGTGCTCTTGTGGAGTTTGTTGATTGCCTCCTGGGTAGCTGAGGTTGCCAATCTTCATCCTTTTGAGGTATTTATCTTCCTTTTAGTATAGACATGCATACTCACTAGTGGGTTCGTGTCAGGTTGTTGACGCCCACTGGTGGCTTACTTGTGATGATCTGTATGAACTAAAACTGCTACTTTTGCCTATTTGAGGTTGTTCACTTGTTTTCTGGGAAGGATTTATGCAAGGTTGCATATTAAGTATTTTAAAACCCTAAAATATTACTATATGTATCTAATGCACGTCATGTTTCTAAAAATAAGATACTATTTTTCCTAATAGCGTAAAGACTGTATTTTTATATATACTGTACTAACCTCTAAAGTTGTGCATACCATTAGTCGTCCCTTGGGGACACTTATGCTCATTCAGGATGTCTAAGCAACTTAACCAAAGTATTATTCCGCTGCGTATAAAAATATATTTTGGACTAGCTGATTCGTTGTGCCGAGGGATATGACCATTAAGATATATCTAGTTTTCTTTCATATTAAACTATGAATTTTCTTTAAAATCTAAAGTCTGGGGTTTTGCCTGAGCGTGTGCAGTTATCGCCTGCATGATGTGGCATCACGACACGTATTTGCTCTTGCTCTGATATAATTTAATCGTTGAGAAAATGCGGGTTGTGACACCAAGGCCGTGTCCACTTCCCCGACGATCGTTGACTGCTATTTCGTCGACCACGCGACCATCGTCGAACCCGAGCACGACATGCCCCTGGGACACGCCCGTGTCCTAGGACGTATAACCTCTACAAAATCCCAGACTTGGCTTAAAATGTGACCCGCCAATCTTTTGAGTTTCGGAGCGTTACAGGGAGGCTGAGCGTTCTCACAGAGAGACTGATCAGTGCTTTGAGGCAATCAATCAGGCCTTGAATGCGCTGACTCAGCAGATGGTGTCCAAGGCAGCAGTAGATCCTGCGGACACTCCAGTCCGCCGAACTCCAGTTCGTTAAACTTTGGTTCCGTAGTCTTGGGTGATTACGCCCTTTCCGCGAGTTCTTCCTCCAGCCTAGATCGCAGCTCCCCTGTGGCCTCAAGAAGGAGAGTTCGACTCTTTGATGATTTCATTAGGGAGGAGGCCAGAGGTACTCTAGCCCGCAAGCTCGACTACAATGATGATCGTCGGTCTGCGCTGCCCGAGGATTCTCTTATCCCAGTCCGCCCTGCATTTCCAACTGAATATGAGGAGCCCTCTCACTTCGTCAATAGAATCTGATGGGAGTCCGATCTAAATAACTACAGGAAGCCTCGTCTGCCTCTTTATACAAGTGAGACAGATCTAGTGGCACATTTACAGGCTTTTGAAGGGGTAGTTGCTTTGAGAGGCCTCTCTGACGCCATTAAGTGCAAACTCTTGGTAACCTCCCTCGACGGTCAAGCAAGAGAGTGTTCGATGATCTGCATCCTGGCTCGATTTCTTCCTTTGGATAGCTCTATAGCGACCTATTATTGATGTTTGCTATCTCAAAGAAGAGGAAAGATGGCCCGGCAGCCCTCTTCGAGATCAAATAGAGAGACAATGAATCAGCTGCTCGGTTCATTGACCATTTCCATAAGGAGATTCTGGGAGTGAAAAATGTGAACCCAGATTTCTATAAGGTTTCTCTCATTTACGGCCTTCCGGAGGGCCCTTTGAAGTTCAAAGCAACCACCTAGGTGCCTGCCACCTACCTGGAATTGATTGATTTGGTCAATCGATTCATTGAGGGTGAGAATGCCAACCTAACCTACATATCCTCCCTGACAGCCAAGGCTGAAGGAAGGGATGCTTCTTTTTCCTATGCATACCATTGCCATTCCAAGCCTCCTCGCCAAAATAATCAACCTCCTGCTCATAGAGGGAGGCATTTCCGCCACAAAAAACCTTTCCTTGGCCATCAATAGTTTTGAGATCAAAAGCTGTCGTTGGCCACTGCTCCCACCCTTCTAGCTCAAGTCTTTCCAGTTCTCCAGGATGCTCTGCCGGCACCCAGGCAATAGTACAGTGACTCAATGGAGGAGCTTTCATATCTAGGCCTGAGTGTTGCTGAGGTCGTCTAGATTCTGCAAAAGAAGTCTGACGATAAGAAGCAAGGAACTCAGAGAGATTGGTTGCATAGGAACTTGGATCTTTTCTACGAGTTCCATAAGGAGAAGGGAGACTTGACTGAGAATTGCAGAGCCCTTCACCTACTGGTAGAGAGGTTGCTTGCTGAGGGCAAGATGAAATACATGGGCAGAAAAGATACTCCATCCAAGTCGTCTACCTCAAAGGGCATAGAGGTGGCTAAGGCTCATTGGGAGTGCAAAGAGATTGAGGATGTTGGCGATCTAGTCCATTTCAGCGTTGACAACGATAGCATTGATGCTGACGATGAAGGATCCTTAGGGCGGCTCTTTTGCATTCATGGAGGAGCAGGGGCTGAGTCTACCCGCAAGTCTTCAATAACAAGGGTCTCTCAATAAGAGATCGCTTCAACATCATCCTCTACTCTATCCAGGGGAGACATCACTTTCCATTAAGACGACCTTCCCCCGACTGCCAATCCATTTGATCATGCTGTAGTGATAAAGGGAGTCATTGAGAACTACACGGTAGACAAGTTCACGATTCATACCGGATGTTTTGTCAACCTCCTTTTCAAACAAACTTTCGAAGCCCTGAATATCAAAAATCCTCTGCTTTCTGACAAAGGGCCGCTCTACGACTTGTCAGGAGAGAAGAAGGAAGTTGAGGGAAGTGTCACACTCTCTGTTACACTTTGAGTAATTACTAAGCTGGTTCAGTTCATAGTAGTTGATGCTCGGAGCAGCTACTAACCCATCTTTGGGATTCCCCTCCTCAATGTGTATCGAGCGGTAGTGTCAACCTAACACCATGCAATAAAGTTCGCTCTTGATGGCAAGCAGTACAGAGTCAGGAACAACCCAAGGCAAGCACGGGAGTGCTATGTCTTGACAGTCAATATGACGGAACACAATCCTCCTGCTATTCCAGCTACAATGCCTGAAGATTCTTATAGTTCAGAGGCAGCTGAAGATATAGAGGGAGCTTACATGGAACCTATCCAGGTGACTCAAGGAGTACCTATTGCAGAGGGGGAGGAGAGGAATCTCTCTATCAACTCGAAGCTATATAAAGATGAGAAGACTGAGTTGATCTCATGTTTTCTCAAGAACCTGGATGTCTTCGCTTGGTCAGCGGAGGACATGCCATAAGTGGATCAAGATGTTGCTTGCCATCATCTCAAAATTGATCTGATCTTTAAGCCTATTCAGCAAAAGAATAGAGATGTGGCGACTAAACTGGCTGGTCCCATCAAAGAGGAGGTCGCAAAGCTCCTAAAAAAAAGTTCATCTATGAAATACAATATCCCGCCTGGGTGTCTAATGTTGTAATGGTTAAAAAACTAGGGTAAAAAGGTGAATGTGTGTAGATTTCATGAGATTGAATAAAGCTTGCCCCAAATATTGTTACCCCTTGCCTCAGATATTTTCTTTAGTTTATTTCACGGTTGGGTATTCGTATATGAGTTTCTTAGTTGCATTCTCTGGTTATCACCAAATTAGGAAGCCTAAGCCCGACATTCCTCATACTTCTTTCATCATGAATGATGGTTGTTACTGTTATCTCATAATGCCTTTCGGGCATAAGAATGTGGGTGCGACAAATAAATGCATGATGGATTGTGAGTTCAAAGAGCAGAAAGGTATAAATATTTAAGTTTATGTTGAAGATATCCTAATCAAAAGTTAATCTTTTTCTTTGCACCTGCATGACCTTGCAAAGACGTTTGCTACTCTTCAAAGGTATAAGATGAATCTTAACCCTTTAAAATGTACCTTTGGGGCAAGTAAGGGGAAGATTCTCGGCCATCTCCTTACTCCCGAAGGTCTTGCCCCTAATCCGGACAAAATAAGAGCAATTCTTGATATGGCACCTCCTCGGTCACCAAAGGAAGTTTAACAGTTAGGAGGAAGGTTAGCGGGCCTTGGGAGATTTCTCTCTCGAGTCAGAGATAAGAGTGCTTCTTTCTTTAAGACTCTTCGAGGGGCGTCCAAGTTTGAGTGTACGGAAGAGTGTTCAGAAGTTTTTGAGCAGCTCAAGAAGAATTGTTTTTATATTTGAGATTTGGCCCGGAGGTGGTTAACTCGGTTCTTATTTGAGAAGTGGGAAGAAGGCAATTCTTGATTTATTATGTTAGCCACATCCTCAAAATCGCTGAAACAAGATATACAATTCTGGAAAGGTTGGCTTTAACACTAGTAATAACAGCCCGAAAACTCTGTCCTTATTTCCAGGCATATGCAATCCAAGTGTTAACAGATCAGCCTTTGAGAAGTGTGCTAGAAAAACTAGAGCATTTAGGAATATTGGCTAAGTGGGCAATAGAGCTGATTGAGTTTGAGATCTCTTTTGTTCCAAGAATAGCCATCAAAGCTCAAGTGCCACAAGATTTTTTAATTAATACAGCTGAGCCTTACTCTGGTCAGGAAAAAAGATCCCCTTTGGCTTGGACCATCTATATCGATGGAGCCTCGGGCAGGATTTCTTCAGGAGCAGGAGAAGTTCTAATTAATCCCAATGGTGTCAACATAGAACATGATATAAAATTTATCTTCCCTATTACGAATAATTTGGCAGAGTATGAAGAATTGTTGGCCAATTTGAAGCTTGCAAGAGAACTTGGGATTGATCATGTTCAGATCTAAATTGATTCTCTTGTAATGACATCACAAGTTCATGGCAACTTTGAGACCAGGGAACCCATCTATAAGAAGTACCTTGCCTTAGTCAAAGTTGAAATCGGCAAATTTAAGTGTTTTACTATTGAGCACATCGCGAGAACAGAGAAAGGAGAAGCTGATGATCTAGCGAAGCTTGGACTTCGATTAGGAGTAATAGCTTCTGAGATTTTCCGCCCGATAATGGATGAGGAAGAGTTGATGCAGATTGAATAATGCTCCTCTTGGATGGATCAATTCAAACTTAACCTATCTATAGGAGATTTTCTTCCATCAATCAAGGACAAGAGAAAGTTCAAACTTTAAGCAGCTTAATATTATCTGATATCTTGTATTATGTATAGGAAGACCTTCCTATCGCCGATGGCAAGATGTGTTTCCGAAGAAAAGGTTCCTATTGTACTTCAAGAGGTTCATTCTGGTGAGTGTGCAAGCCACTCAGGAGCAAGAACTCTAGAAATAATGATTCTTCGGCAAGGATATTTTTGGCCACAATGATGAAGGATTCTAAAGCTTATGCAAAGAAGTGTGTTCAGTGACATAAGTTCTGTAACACCCCTATCCGTCACATAGCATATGCAGTAGGTCCGGCCGGAGCCCGACGCCATATACCACAGACAGACCGGTGGGTTACTAAATGAAACCATTCTTCCAATCACACGTCCTATAAAGAGTACATTCTAGCAGAAGAAAATTAATATGTTGAAAAGAAAGAACCTAGCCAAAAGCATGAATGTCCACTAACGAACCCAATTAGTAATGAACGAACAAATACACTAAGTACTGGGCCTTATGGCCTTACAAAAGTTCACTTAAATAAAATTTGTCTTCCATACAATGGTACGCAGGCCGATCACACATGCGAATAATGTAAACAATACACTTCGGCCTTCGAGGGCCCGCACTGCAACAAGGGCTTTAGCTCACTATTTGCCACTCGGCTCCGCAGCACCTGCAAGCAACATTCCACCTCACGGTGGCAAACAAAAGCAACGGTCAGCAAAAGCTGACCAAATTATAATGACCCCACCTCATTACTTGGGGTGGCGGTACTCCTTCCCTGCAATGCATTAGTATAAACAAACGGGATAACGAAAGTACAATTTAAGAACACTTCACCACAGACGTAGGCATACACGGCCGCACGCCCCGTGCTCTCAGGGAACTTACACGGTGAACTCGGTCCACGACCGCCTCTAGGAAGGTAAATCTCGTGAGCATTTTGGTCCTTCCGGCCTAAGCCTAAGATCCTCCATCTCTTCCAACGGTAGGTGCCACGTACATTAGGTCTCTTTAACCGAACGACACAGAGCGTGTACTATTCCGCCGAACCAGTTGCTCACACCGCAACGTCAGTTTAAGTCATATGTGCGGGTCAAGCTTCCCTGAGTCCTAAAGTGATTTCACAAATCTTACATAACCCAGTTATGTACAAGTTGGCTCCCAGGCCACCAAGTTGGCAGAATTATGCTTCTGCCCAGTTTTTCGAGTGCACCTTAGAGTTAATCCCCAAGATTCCCTGATGCAATCTACCACGTAGAAAACCCGAAAACAACTATCGGCACGGAGTCTTCTCCGACCATTCATGCATAACGAAACATCACCGATCAAAACCAACTTGTCCAGGTAAGCTTCACACACCATGCATATGTCCGTACTTCGATTCCAAACTCTATATGCAAAACAACGGGGAATATTCATGTCTACCCAAAGGAACACTTCAAACTCATCGCATACTTGCGAGAGCGGGCTACCTATGTAAGAAGAAAAGGGGACTTCACATGTCCAAGAAGAGAATCGTTACCCTAGTATTTCTCTTCGACCCCATGACGATCTAGTCGGATGGAAAGCACCGTATCGGCCTCTCCTTCGCAGATCTGTACTCGGATCAAGAATCGGGTCTCCGAAGCTTCTCCGGCAGGCAGATTTCCTCTTCCTCTTCCTCCTTGCTCTCCCCTCTCTCTAAAGTCTTAGAAAGAGAATGCCCACTTAAAATGAGGGTTTAGAAACCCTATTCCCTTCCTAAATCGCAACATAGACCAACCTGAGCCCTTGAATCCCAAAATAAGGAAACGAACGACCACGATTCGCACTTAAAGTCAAATTACTAAGCCGAACATGGCTTGCAACACACCCGTGTCCAAGGTCGTATTCCATACTCGTCGTAAACCAGGAAATCCTAAAGAGGACACTGTCTGTTACACGACTTGTGACATGCCTGTGTCACCCATGGACACGCCCGTGTCATGGGCCGTATGCCTCAATCGGCGCTGAAACTGTCACCTCCCAAACAGAACACGAGCTTATAAATGCTAGTGTCACCTTCGAGATGCCCGTGTCAATCAGTACATGCCCGTGTTCCGGTTCGTGTCCCTCAATCGACACGGGACCAAAACATCCAAAAGAGGACACAGCCATGTATACGCCCGTATCACCGGGCATGTTCTTGACACGCCCTGGGACACGCCCGTGTCCTAGGCCGTATTCCCAGCCCTCAATGATCATCGACCTCGCCTTGATGACCCGAGCACTATACGGCTATGTGACACGCCTGTGTAACAGGCCGTATTCACCTTACCAAGACCCAAAATTTGCTCAAACGCCGCCCGTTTCTCTTTTGAGATTAAGGGCGTTACAATTCCCCCCCCCCCTTAAATGAATATCGTCCCGAAATTACAGAAAGGAAAAATAAGTACTCAAACTTAAATGGTACCTGAGAAGAAGAGTTCGGTATACTCCTCGAGCATGGTCTGCTCTCGCTCCCATGAAATCTCCTCACGACTGCAATTGTCCCATCAGACTTTGACAATCCTAATGTCCATGTTACGCAGTCACCTGACTTTTGAGTCCTCAATGCGTACGGGCTTGACCTTCATCGTCAACCCGACATCAACTGGTACTTGATCAACCACGATCACTTGCAAAGGCTCTTGCACCGCCTTCCGCAACACCGATATGTGGAATACATTGTTTAGAACACTGAGTTCCGTTGATAGATTCAGACGGTAGGCTGCTTCGCCAATCCGCTCCAGAACCTCAAACGGTCCAAGATACCTCGGGCTTAGCTTCTTCAAGGGCTGTACACGTGAGACACCCTCTAACGGCTTGATCTTCAAATACACCCAGTCGCCAACAGCAAACTCCATATTCTGATGCTTGGCATTAAGTATTTAGCTTGCTGGTCCTGAGCGATTAGCAACCGTTCTCAAATGGTTTGTACCAACGACGTTGCATCTTCAACCTCCTTCCTCTTAAAAAGCTTTGTCTCACCCGTTTCTAACCACGACAATGGCGTGCGACATTTTCTACAATATAGGGCCTCGAATGGAGCCACTTGAATGCTCGCTTGGTAGCTGTTGTTGTACGTAAATTCCACCAAGTACAGGTGTTCTTCCCACTACTTCCTGAAATCCAGGACGCATATGCGGAGCATGTCCTCCATCGTCCTATTAACTCTCTCGGCTTGACCATATGTCTGCGGATGAAAGGCTGTGCTGAAACTCAGCTTGGTTCCCAACATTTGCTCCACCAGCCTCCAGTCATAGGACGTAAACCGTCTGTCTCGGTCACTCACGATGCTGCAAGGCACACAGTGTAGTCGCACAATGTTATCCACATACAGTTTCTCTAGTTTCTCCACCGAATCATCCTTCCTATTCGGAATGAATTGAGATACCTTCGTCAAACGTTCTACGATCACCCAAATGGCGTCGTTCCCCTTCTGCGATCTTGGCAAACCATGCACAAAATCCATAGAAATGTCGTCGAACTTCCACTTCGGGATAGACAAAGACTTCAAGAAACCTCCGGGATTCTGGCACTCCACCTTCACCAAGGTGCACGATTGACACTTTGCCACGTAAAGTGCCACGTCCTTCTTCAATCCTGGCCACCAGAACAACTTATTCATATCCTGATACATCTTCTTCTCCCCGGGTGAATCGTGTACTTCGTATGATGCGCCTTGTACATCAATTCATCCCGCAATTTACCCACATTAGGGACGCACAAATGATTGTCCTTCCATAATAGTCCATCAACAACATTAAACTAGGAATTTGACCCATCCAAAGCCTCATCTTAGACTTGCTTCATATTGTTATCCAACTCTAGCACCTACTGAATCCGATCATCCAGGTCATTCTGCACCTTTGTCCAGTTTAGCTGTGCTTCGACACTAGTCTGCTTGTCCACAAAAGGGATCTCTAATTCCTCCAGCTCTTGAATCAACTGTTCGTCATGAACAGACAACTAGTTGGCCCGTACAGGAGCCCTGCGACTCAATGCATACGCAACTGCATTGTCTTTCCCAGGTACATAGTGAATCTTGAATGTGTATTCACCCAGGAACTCCATCCATCTCCACTGCCGCATGTTTATATCTTTTTTATCTAACAAGTATTTTAGGATCTTATGGTCGGTATAGATATCGACCTTCACCCCGTACAGGTAATGTCTCCACAACTTTAGAGCAAATATCACTGTCGCTAACTCCAAGTCATGGACCAGATAATTTCTCTCATTCACCTTCAGCTAGCGTGAGCCATAAGCTATCACTCTCCCATGCAGTTATAGAACACAACTCAAATCACTGCTTGAAACATCACTATACATCTAAAAGCCTTCGGTCCCAACCGGCGAACATAAAATAGGCGTCGTGGTCAACTGACTCTTCAATTATTCGAAAGCTTGCGCGCACTCTGGCAACCACACAAACTTTTGATCTTTCCTCGTCAAAGTCTTGAGGGGTAACGCAATCCGCGATAAGTTTTCTACTAAGTGCCTGTAGTAGCCGGCAAGCCCCAGAAAAATCTGGACTTTCGATACGAACACAATACAGTCAACTCCCGTATCGCAACTATCTTCGCTGGATCCACCGCAATCCCTTCTCCACTGACTATATGACTAAGGAACATCACCGAGGACAACCAAAACTCGCATTTGGAGAACTTGGTGTATAGTTGGTTCCTCATCAGTGTATCCATCACCAAATGCAAATGCTTGTAGTGATCCTCTTCACACTGTGAGTACACCAATATTTCATCGATGAAGACGATCAAAAAGGGGTATAAGTACTCTCTTAACGTTCTATTCATCAGATCCATGAACATTGATGGGGCATTAGTCAATCCAAATGTCATGACAGTAAACTCAAAATGCCCAAATCCCATGTTGAACGTTGTCTTGGGGATATCACTTTCCTTTAGCCTCGGCTGATAATACCCGGACTTAAGATCTAATTTAGAGTACACCGATGACCCAACCAACTGATTGAATAGATCATCACTCTTTGGGATGGGGTACTTGTTCTTCTCCGTTAACTTGTTCAGCTCTCGATAATCGATGCAGAGCCGCAAACTTTCGACCTTTTTCTTAACAAAGAGGACCGATGTGACCTAAGGTGAAGAACTTGGACACACATAATCCTTTTCCAATAACTCTTCTAGTTGAACCTTAGGTTCCACCATCTCCTTAGGCACAAACCGATACAAAGAGCGTGACACAAGTTTGGCACCTGGCACTAGCTAAATTGTGAAGTCAATCTCTTGATGCGGTGGGGCTCAAGGGAGATCGTCAGGGAATACGTCAGGGGTACTCAGATACCACTAAGATAATGTCCAAAGTAGGCTTAGGCTTAAAAGCCTCCACTAGCATGAAGAACAACTCTACACCGGCACGAACTACCTTAACCACCTGAAGAGCAGACATCAACGTCTTGCTTGGCCCTTTCAAGCCTGCAAAAGTCATCTCACGACCAGTTCCCAACTTGACCTCCTTACGATTGCAATCAATGTATGCCTGCTGCTCCGAGAGCTAGTCCATAACAAATATTACATCGAAATCCACCAACGGTAGTAACGATGCTTGCAAGTCAAACTCCTCACTCCCAATCCGTAAATTTACGCAACAGATTCTATTCGCGCGCATTGAACACCCATTAGGCAACAATACATCCAGTTTATCCTTTGCCATTGAAGAAGGTACTCCGATGCGCGATATAAATCGTTCGGACAAAAAGGAGTGATAAGCTCGCGTATCAAAGAGTGCTCTCACTGGATTATCAAAAATCAACACAAAGCCTAGTACAAACAGTAGTAAGCTAACATGCGCAAGGTAATAAGTATTTAAAGCTAACTTGCTATAAATTTATACCGTACCTGTTACCACATTCGCTTGTTTTATTGACTCCTGATGGCCAAGGTTATATACTATCAATTGAGTTGGAGCTTAATGGGATGCGGTTAACTCCACCGTCTTCCCCATTTCCTCGTAGGTTGCTCCTTGAATACTCTCAGACTTTGGTCATCCACTCCAACAGTCACGTGCAAAATGCCCCGGCTTCCCACAATTGTAGCATGCACCCGGGGTTCGGCCTATAGTTGCCCTCGAAGAACCAGAAGAAGGGGTTGGATACGAAGTCCTAGCCTTCTTACCGAACTTACGATAACCACACTTTGAGGTAGTCGGCACCTTGAACTCTGTCCTCTTAGCACCAGAGTCCTTCTTTTCCTGCACATTCTTCATATCTTTTTCCAAAGACCGGGCCATGTTGACAAAGGTTAGAAAACCCTGTTTCGTAGGCCCCGAGAGCAGTAGCTGAAGTGGAAAGTTGTTGACCTAAATCACCTAGAGGGGGGTGAATAGGTGAATCGTGCGTTTATTTACGTATTAAAAATTTAGAGATTTAGCGCACACAATCAAGCAATCATAGAAGGACACAAAAGATTTATATTGGTTCCCCGTGCTTGGGTACGTCCACTTTACCTCACCATTCTAGCAAATCACTAGATCCGACTACTCCACTATCTCGGATTGCAAACCAATCCTACGCCTCGGAACAACGTTCCTACAAACTCAATCCAAACGGATCTACACTCAAAAGATAAAACTTCCTACCACTCAGAGATAAATCTCCTACAAAGAAAATTGTTTTAGAAAAAGTTATAAACCAAAATATCTCAGATCTGGATCTTGGTCTTCGTCTTCTTCGTTAAGAACTTTAGGCTTGATCAGAAAAGGTAGAAGAAGGATGGACTGTTTTCCAAGAACCTGAGTTCTGAAATCACCACGATCAATGAGAAATCCACAAGTTGTTGAAGCACGATCGGATCGGATGATTGTTCTTGATCTTTGATCGATCTAGGTAGCAGCGCTTGAGAGAACGACGATCCAAAACTTTCTTCCAGAAAACGCTAATGGCGGCGGCAGCCGGATGATTGAGAGATAGGGTTTTCAGGAATATTTTCTTAACAAGGACGGACGAGATTTCTCTGTAATAACATTTGTAATTAGTCAAATCTGAAAGGATCTATATATAGTCGATCACCAACGGTCATAATCATAATTAAGGATGATACGTGGACCAATGAGAAAAGGCTATTTCGAAATCTCTGTCAAAACTGGACTTAAAGAATTTTTAGGAAAAGGAAGTACTTAGTTCTCGAGAGGTCGAAATAGTTCTCGAGTACTATGTACTGACCTTTCGAAAACTATGGCATGATCTCGATCACTCAACTTCTGGAAATGGCTTTGGAATTCTCGAGAACTTGGAATTATAGTTCTCGAGAACTATGTTGACTTTTCGAGAACTAAAACACTTACTCGAAAACTGATATAGAACTTCTTGAGAACTTATCAGAACTTTTCGAGAGCTTAAAGGAAACTACTCGAAAACTTGGTTAGCACTTGTCGAGAATTTATTTAGAACTTTTCGAGAACTTTACTTAGAGTCAATTGCTAGAGAAAAAATTCTGAACTGAGAACTTCTCGAGAACTTTGTTAACCTGTTCTCGAGAACTCTATCGACTTCTCGAGAACTTCTAGTCTAGTTCTCGAGAACTTAGCTAGACTCCAATCCTGAAGAGAAGGGCAAAACTTTTTGAGATCTAAGGAGTACTTCTCGAGAACTTCTATAGTAGTTCTCAAGAACTTTGTTAACTTCTCGAAAATTTCTTCTTAGAGGAATTCTAGTTGTCCTTACTTCTCGAGAAGTAAAGTCTGATCCTCTCGAGAACTATATACTACTTCTCGAGAACTTTAAAGGTACTTCTCGAGAGATGGACTTATAAAAATTTCTTTAAGAATTCCATGTAAGATCTCCTTCTGGTCTTGTCTTCATCTTGTGTTCCAAAGTTTGAATATGAAGTGTATCCCAATTGAGAGGCTACACATGAGTCAACACCTTGGATCACTCAGTGAGGGATTATACTGAGTGGTCCTGTGTTTCTGACCCACTATAGACTGACATTGGTCTACACTTAGAACTGAAAATCTGCAAACACACAACTGGAATACACATGTCAAATATTCCTTAATTCATCTTAGTGCAAAGGGTGACTTCATGCAAATCTAGGTTATTGTGGAGACAATACCCAACAATCTCCCCCTATTTGTAGAAGTCAAAACCCTTTATACTAAGGTGAATTATTATAACAAAAATAGAGCAAGAATAATGGAAAGTAAAAGCAGTAAAACACAGAAAGAAAATTAGAACTTATAATTAGGCAAAACTAGGAAATTGTATATATATCAATAATCTTTGAGAGTTTTAATCAACATTCATTTCATAGTTCTTAACACCATAATCATCAAGAATCATTTCTGGTCTCGTGTTGCTTGTCCTGCATAGCCTGTTGTCTCCTGTAGTAGCTGAATGGTTTGGGATAGTACCTAGGAGGCTTTGGAGGAGCTTTGGGATTGTTCTTACCATATTCTCTATCATATAGTTTCCTTTTAGTCAATGACTTCTCATATAATTCCCATTCTGAATAGCTGTAATGCATGCTCCTTCCCTCATTCAGATCCATTACAAGTTTCAGTGTATCAAGAATTAGAGATTTTGATGTAGGGCTCCATACTTCTGCAAACTCTTGGGCTTTTCTCTTTTCTGCTTTTGGCTCAGGAGCTGATCTGCTGGCAGAAGGTCCCTCCCCATACTTCCTTTTCTTTGGGATATGAATTTCTTGAAGATCTTCAGGTATTACATCATCCAAGACATGAGAGTATGAAGATTGAGGAGGTTCCTGATCTTCAGGCCTAGGAGAGAAGGTTGGATACTGAGGTTGAGGCATTTGGGGTTGAGCCACTTTGCTAGAAGTGCCTTCAGCAAGAGGATTGAGGTTGTGAGGAATCACCTTAGGGTCTGCTTGAATGTCTGGGAATATCTGAATATGCACCCATACTACAGTATCATAAGTGTGGAATTTTACGGACTGTATCTGTTCAAGAACACCTTTATTGATCTCAGTAATTTTGGCAGTCTATAGAGATTTTGCTTCATCATTAAGCTTTTCAACTTGTTGTTTGACAATATCCTCCCCCTTTCTGACTTCTACAGTTAGTTTGGCTATTGCATCCTCTTCGAAGGTGCCAACCTCATTACATACCTTCATAACATTTTCCTCTGCTCTTTTGTCCAGTTGAATCTGATTGTTTGCAAGAGTAACTGACTTGTCTATAACTTGTCCAATACTTGTGATAGTATGATCTAGAGCCTTTCCTCCTATTCTGAATAGTTCTTTAAGCTGATAAGTGTTTACCTGAATTTCTGCGAAGCCTCTGCTCATCTCTTGTGCCAAGGCAGTGACTTGCTTCTGAATGTCCTTAAGAGATTCATCAAAATGTTTCCTTTGTTCAGAGAGCATTTCTTCGATCTGGGAAAGAATATCTGTATTCACCATCACAGCAGCAACAGCAGCAGTACTAGTAGCTTGAGGAATGGAAGCAATTTGAGCTGGGGGGCATCTGATAAGGTGGGGGAGGCAGAAGCATGGGTAGGAGAAGCTAGAGGAGGAGGGGCTTGCCATGGAGGCAGTTCTGCTAGAACAACAGAGCTCTTAGCTCTTACAGTGTGATGGACTGGATCACCTTCCTC
Source organism: Platanthera zijinensis (assembly GCA_039513925.1). NCBI lineage: Eukaryota > Viridiplantae > Streptophyta > Magnoliopsida > Asparagales > Orchidaceae > Platanthera > Platanthera zijinensis. The sequence goes on from CM077092.1 coordinate 159,799,146, forward strand.
ATCAATGAACCTAGGAAGGTTGAAGTCTAGATTCCTGAGAGGTGGTTCTACCTCCTCAGGAGCTGGCTCATCCTCTCCAGATAGCAGAATGGTTTCTGGAGAAGTGGATACATATATAGGGGATTGAGGAGGAGAAGGAGTACCTTTAGGTGAAGAGTGGGGGGATGGAGTATCTTTTGGTAGATCAGTAGTGATATCCTTTGGAAGAGGAGGAAGTGGGTCTTTAGCTGAGAGTTCCTCGATCATTCTGTCTATGGCTTTATATGTATCTTTAAGTACCTCTTGAGCTAGTAGTTCTGAGTGGGTAGATATTGGAGAAGCCTCCCTGGGGCTCTGTGGTGGAGTAGGTATCCTAAGGACTGAGGTAGAAGGTGCAGGCTCCCCCTCTGTTGCTGCACCAGATTGTTCAGCAACATGATGTTGAGGTGGAGATGGAGTCTTTACCTCTAAGACAGTAGCATCAACTTCCTTGGCTAACTGTCTAGGGTTCTTCAACTTGAGTTCCCATCTTTGGATTGAGGTGACAGAGATTTTCTTAAGATGTTGGACTGGTGTACCTTTGGAGATTTTGAAAGTTACTGGATCAATCTCACTCAACAGCAATGAGATTATCCTTACAAACTTTGGTTCATGAAAGTTATCCCTTATCATTTCAAAGATCATCATTCCAAACAGAAAACTCTTCCTGCAGATTGTAGCTGCCATAACTCCAAACAAATCGTGTGAGATGAAACTTACAGAACCTGTGATGCACCATAGAATTTTCCCAATGATGTCAACGAGGAGTTTGCCCACATCATTTAGCAAATTTCTCCTGAAGGAGTGGTATTCCTCTGAAATTCCACAGAGGGAATAAGCTCTTTATAATCTTCTAGAGTGAGGTCATCTTCCTCATCCACAATAGGTAATTTCAGAAGTTGAGAAACTTTATGATTGTCAAGCTTAATCATGATTCCCTTGACCTTAGTATTCAAGATTGTTCCATTCCTCCTTATCTTGGCATTTTTGAAGAACTCCTCTACCTCTGGAAATACTATCTTCACTGGCTCTGTTAGAACGAACATGATACCTATTGTCTCGAGAAGTAACAGCAAATTCTTGAAGTCGTCGGAGATGTCGGCCATGCCTGCAACCACGAGTTCACTCCCAATCCCTATCATAGAACTGTAAGCCATTTGCGATGAAGACGGCGACGAACTGAGCGGAGAGACAGTGGCAGAGACGGGGGTTTCGGTCGGCGGAAGATGAAGAGGTTCGGGAGAACTTTTGAAATGACGGTTGATTTCAAAGGGATTTAGATATATATAGTATCCTAATTAAGTTAATTATAAGTCTAATTAGCCGTAAATTAGGGCAGAAATCATGAAGTTTACGAAATTACAGAGTTTAAAAATTTTTGGCGAAAGGTCGGTCCACCTCTCGAGAAGTAGGGTTAACTTTTAGAGAAGTGGCCGAGGAGTTTTCGAGAAGTTTAGAAGGTTTTCGAGAACTGGGGTCCAGCGTTTTCGAGACAGAAATTGACTTTTTGAAGACTGGCCTCCAGAGTTCTCGAAAGACTGATGGACTTCTCGAGAACATACAGTGAACTTTTCGAGAAGTTAAAGGACTTTACGAGAACTTAAGACACTTTTCGAGAGGAATTTTTTTCCTCTCGAGAAGTTGACTTAATTTTTCGAGAAGTGACTTCAACTTTTCGAGAAATTTAAGTGAGTTTTCGAGAACTCCCGTCTACTTAGTAAAATCTGACCTTTAAGGTGAATCCTTGATTCTTGAGCCTTTGAGCTGACTACTTTGGCTTAATCCTCCTTGTTCAGCAACCCAAGTTCAGTTTTGAAGAAATTGAACTTGGTCTCGTCTAGCGGCTTGGTGAAGATATCTGCAACCTGCATGTCTGTAGGCACATACCTCAGATCAACATCCCCTTTCTCCACATGCTCCCGGATGAAGTGGTATCGCGGCTCGATGTGTTTAGTCCAGCTGTATGAGACTGGGTTGTTTGCGATTGCGATGGCGCTGGAAGAGTCACAGAACAAAAGAATGTCCTTGATCTTCATGTTGTAATCCTCTAGTTGGGGCTTCAGCCAAAGCAACTGTGCACAACAACTACCGGCAGAAATGTATTCTGACTCGGCCGTTGAGATTGCGACACAATTTTGCTTCTTGATGCTCCATGAGATGAATCTTCTTCCTAGGAACTGACACGTCCCTGACTTTCTTTTCCTGTCATCTTTGATTCCTACAAAGTGAGCATCTAAAAAACCAATTAGTTCACTATAATTGCTTTTCGGGTACCATAAGCCATGATTTGGTAAACCTTTAAGGTATCTCAAGATCCGCTTTGCAGCAGCATTATGAGATTCCTTACAGTTCACTTGGAATCAAGCACAGACACTTGTGGAGAACATTATATCTAGTCTACTGGCAGTAAGGTAGAGCAAGGATCCAACTGCGCTTCTATACTTGGTTTCATCGAAAGGTTTCCCTTTCTCATCCTTGTCCAGAGACATAGCTGAGGCCATTGGAGTCCTCATAGAGGTTGCACTCTCCATTCCGAATTTCTTAAGTAACTCCTTGGTGAACTTGGTCTGAGAGATGAAGATCCCATCTTCAGATTGTTTCACCTGAAGTCCTAAGAAATACTTCAGCTCTCCCATACTGCTCATTTCAAACTTCCCTTACATAAGTTTGAAAACTTTTTGCAGAGGTTGTCGTTAGTAGAGCCAAATATGATGTCATCGACATAGATTTGCACTAGCAAAATCTTGCCTTTAATTTCCCTGAGAAACAATGTCTTGTCTATCTTTCCCCTCATGAATTTATTCTCGAGGAGAAAGCTAGACAGCGTTTCGTACCAAGCTCGAGGGGCTTGTTTCAAACCGTACAGTGCTTTTGATAATAAATAAACATAATCAGGATGGTTAGAATCAACGAAACCTGGCGGTTGTTCCACATAAACTTCTTCCTTTATGTTACCATTCAGGAAGGCAGACTTCACGTCCATTTGGTAGACGGTGAAGCCCTTCAGTGCAGCGTATGCTAGAAATAGTCTTATGGCCTCCAGCCTTGCAACTGGAGCGTAGGTCTGGTCAAAATCGATCCCTTCTTCTTGACGATATCCTTTAGTAACGAGTCTGGCCTTGTTCTTTATGATCGTCCCATCATCATCCATCTTGTTCCTATAGACACATTTTGTTCCGATGACGTTCTTATCTTTGGGTCTTGGAACAAGTGTCCAAACTTTACAACATTTGAACTGATTTAGCTCTTCTTCCATGGCCAAGATCCATGATGCGTCTACATTTGCTTCTTAAAACTTCCTTGGTTCAACCTGTGAGAGGAATCTTAGATAAAGTTTCTCGTTAGCTGTACCTCGACGAGTTTTGACACCGACTCGGGGGGTCTCCTATGATTTGGTCCATAGGGTGATCCTATAGGTGTCTGAGCTCAGGATCTCTGGTATCTTGAAGTTCTTCAGCCATTTGTGTGACTTCATCATCTTGGATAATCTCCTCATCTTGATCAGCTGCATCTTCAATGGTGTTTGGAGAGGTGATCTCGATGAACTGTTCATTTCTATCTTTGGTGGGTTCATCCAAGTTGATTTCCTTAATTCTTGTACCTGCAGCTTCAACACACACACTAGATGATTCGCTTTGCAGCAAGCTCGTCTCATCAAATATAACATGTATCGATTCTTCAACGACTAGGGTTTTTCTATTAAAAATCCTATATTTCTTACAGTGGCTGCTATATCCTACAAAAATACCTTCAAAACTCTTCTCACTGAACTTGGTAGTATGATACTTGTCGTTGTTAAGCACGAAGCATTTACAACAAAAAATTCTAAAATATGAAACTGTTGGTTTCCTGCCTTTTAGAAGTTCATACGGTGTCTTATCATGGTTCTTGTTTATGGGGGCTCGATTTTGTACGTGGCATGCAGTATTGACCGCTTCAGCCCAGAAGTACTATGGTAGTGAAGCATCACTTAGCATGGTCCTGCAGGCCTCTATGAGTGTTCTGTTCCTTCTCTCAGCTACTCCATTTTGTTGTGGAGTACGGGGAAAGGAAAACTCATGAAAGATACCTAGGCTTTCACAGAATTCTGTCATGGCTCCAGATTTGAACTCCGTTCCATTGTCACTTCAGATTTTGACTACGGAACAGTTGTATTCATTCTGGATTTGCCTGACAAAATTAGTAAAGATATCGAAGGTATCTGACTTGTTTTTCAGAAAGAACACCCACGCAAAACGCGAGTAGTCATCAACAATAACAAACGTATAATCCTTACCTCCTAAGCTTCTAACTTGCAGTGGACCGAACAAGTCCATATATAGCAGGTGTAAACAACTATTAGAGTTTTTGCCTATAGTGCTTTTGAAGGTAGCCCTTGTTTGCTTGCCTTTTATGCATGCATGACAAGGTCCCTCTTTTTCATGCTTGACATTCGAGGAACCACACACTAAGTTCTGGGAGAATAATTTATTAATAGTTTTAAAATTAATATGTGCTAGTCTCTTGTGCCATTGGTCAACAAGAGACCCACTATCTTTAGCCAAAAGACACACTAGTGTGGAAGAATCTATACAAATAAAATTTAAGCAAAACACATTCCTGCTTCGAGTGCCTGATAGAATTGTTTCCATATTATCAACAGATTTTATCAAGCACTTGTCAGCGTGGAATTAAACTACGTATCCTTTGTCGCATAGTTGGCTTATGCTGATGAAATTGTGTTCCAATCCTTCAACATAGGCTACATCCAAAAAGGATATGCTACCGTTAGAAATCATACCGTAGCCTTTGGTAATTCCTCAGTCTGAACCTCCAAAGATGACTTTTGGTCCGTTCAACACCGGTGAAAAATTCTGGAGTAGGCTCCTCGTCCCGGCCATATGCCGAGAGCATCCATTGTCCAAGTACAAGATTGGAATTTTGGTGGTCTTTGGACATACCTGCAATCATATTTACTTAGCCTTAGGAACCCAAACATATTTGGGTCCTTCGTCTCGGGTTAGATTACTCCCCCTACGAGTATTAGCCTCATGAGTAGTCATTCTCATGTTGCAAACTTGAGGAGTTGCAGCATTTCTAGGATTAAACCAAAAATCTGTGGCAAAGTGGCCAACTCTACCATAACACAACGGTCGAATCTGGTTTATCTTTGACTTCAAAACTCCTGCTTGACCTCCTTGGATGGAGGTCCAGCCGGGTTAGCATTGTTGGAGGAGGAGGCTTCATGATGATGGCAGCTACATGAAGTCTTCTCCTTCATAGGCTTTTCCACAACAGGTTTTACTTTTGGTGGTTTCTGGAAGTTGTGACCATGAACATAGGGACCATAGCCCTGAAGAATCACTTCTTCATAAGGTGCCTTAAAAACACATTCGCCAAAGTTACGGGGGCGAGTCCAAGCTTGGTACCTTGACTTGGGCTTCTCCGGGGTCGGCCTAGAGAAGTGTCCATAGGTGGACTCATAGTTGAATTCGTTCGTAGGAAAGATAACTTTCTTGAACAATACTGGCTCCAAAGGAGCTTTCCCTTTTTCTTCAGCTAAGGCCTTCTTGGCATTCTTATTATTTCTCCTGGCCTTGTTTCTCCTAGAAGATTTACTAGGAGCCGCAACATTGCCTAGTCCAGCTCCTTTGGCCTTAGCTGAGAATTCAGCAACGAGTGGAAGAACTGTCTTAGGCTTAGAGAAACTTTCAACAAGTTTATTCTCAGCCTCGAGTTGTTTTTCCAACTCTTTGATGATTTCATCTTTAAGGTCGAGGTGCTTGAGATCCTTATTGTATTCCTCAATAGCAAGATTGAAGTTCTCCTAAAGAGTGTTAGTCTAAGCGACTTCTTCTCTCAGGCTGCTCTCAGAAGCCTTTAGAGACTTAATCTCTTTGGCCTGAGTTTTCACAACTCGACGACACTTGTTGTAAGTTATGATTAAATCCTTGTACTGGGCCATAAGTTCAGACTCATCGTTAGAAGAGCTGTCCTCATTTTCATGGTTAGAACTTTTAGATTCAGAGATAGGAGTATGAAAATTTACCTCCCTAGTAAACTGGGGCTCTTGTTCATCATCTGATTGGGCCATGAGGCCAAAGTAGGCTTCCTCTTCTTCACCTGACTCAGATGAGTCGGAGTCACTGAGAGTTTTGCCCTTCTTGGCCGCTAGGCTCTTCTCAGTTCTCTTCTTATGGTATGAGGATTTATTTTCCTCTCTTCTGCCACCTTCCTTCTTTTTGTGGGCGCAGTCAACTATGACGTGACCTGGCTTATTGCAACAGTAGCAAACGATGTCAGTAGAAATCTGTTTGTTCTGTTTAGAATTATACCTGTCATGGCTACCCGAGCCTTTCTTTCTTTGATCATTGTCGTGTCGTGATATTCAGTATGAGGCTTCCTTTCCTCTCCATTGCTTCTTCTTGTTCAAGAATTTCTTGAACTATCATGAAAGTAATGAGAACTCTCCATCAGATAGTTCTGATCCTGAGGAGCTTGGCTCGGAGCTTTCTTCTTCACTGACTTCTTGAGCTGGTGCTGGTTGGGTAACTTTTCCCTTCCTTGAACTGTCAGCCTTTAATGCAGTTGGCTTCTCTTTCAACGAGAAGCGACTTTTCTCTTGTTCAGCTTTCCTGGAGTTTATTTGCAGTTCATAGGACATTAGCTTCCCAAATAGATTTTTTGGATCTGTCTCTGCTAGTCTCCCAAACTCCCGAATGGCACAGACTTTGTTGTCCCATTCCTTGGTGAGAGATCTCAGAAATTTATCGTTCAGCTCTCCATTTGTGAAGACTCTGCCATTCACTCTTAGGACATTCACTATCTTGAAGAAATTTTCAAAGGTGTCAGCAATGGTCTCCTTTGGTCCTTGTCTGAAGGCTTCATATTTCTTGTTCAGAATGGACCTTCTATCATCCCTCACTTCTTCAATGCCTTCAAGAAGAGTAACTAGAGATTGCCACATCTCTTTAGCCGATTGGAAGTGAATCAGGTTTTACAACATTGAATCATCGACTGCACTTGCTATAATGTTTTTAGCCATTTTCTCCAAAGAGACAAGTGTTATCTCGTCCTTGTTCAGATCCATCAATTTCTTGGGAACCTTTTTGGTTGGATCTATGGTGGAGACGGTCATAGGAATATGGGGACCTTCTTCGACAATCATGAAGATCCGGGGGTCCACAGCTTCCATGATGAATTTAATTCTTTCTTTCCACATGGGAAAATTGTTCTTTGTGCACAGGGGAAGCTTGGCAAAATCTTTGACTTTGTCCATTGCTAGATTGAGTAACAACTTTCAGAAACAGGAACTTGATCAAGGTGTTAACCTTTTAATGTTCAACCTCCCTCTGATACCAATTGAAAGTGGAAATTTGTTGACCTAAATCACTTAGAGGGGGTGAATAGGTGAATCGTGCGTTTGTTTACGGAATAAAAATTTAGAGATCTAGCGCACGTAATAAAGCAATCACAGAAGGATACAAAAGATTTGTAGTGGTTCCCCGTCCTTGGGTACGTCCATTTTACCTCACTATTCTAGCAAATCACTAGATCCGGCTACTCAAGTATCTCGGATTGCAAACCAATCCTACGCCTCGGAACAACGTTCCTACAAACTCGATCCAAACGGATCTACACTCGGAAGATAATACTTCCTACCACTCGGAGATAAATCTCCTACAAAGAAAATTGTTTGAATAAAAGTTACAAACAACAATATCTCAGATCTGGATCTTTGTCTTCATCTTCTTCGTTGAGAACTTTAGGCTTGATCAGAAAAGGTAGATGAAGGCTGGACTATTTTCCAAGAACCTGAGTTCTTAAATCACCACGATAAACGAGAAATCCACAATTCATTGAAGCACGATCGGATCGGATGATTGTTCTTGATCTTGTATCGATCAAGGTAGCAGCGCTTGAGAGAACGAAGATCCAAAACATTCTTCCAGAAAATGCTAATGGCGGCGGCGGCCGGATGATTGAGAGATAAGGTTTTCAGGAATATTTTCTTAACAAGGACGAACGAGATTTCTCTGTAATAACTTTTGTAATTAGTCAAATCTGAAAGGATCTATATATAGTCGATCTCCAACGGTCATAATCATAATTAAGAATGATACGTGGACCAATGAGAAAAGATTATTTCGAAATCTCCGTCAAAACTGGACTTAGATAATTTTCAGGAAAAGGAAGTACTTAGTTCTCGAGAGGTCGAAATAGTTCTCGAGTACTATGTACTGACCTTTCGAAAACTATTGTAGGATCTCGATCACTCAACTTCTGGAAATGGCCTTGGAATTCTCGAGAACTTGGAATTATAGTTCTCGAGAACTATATTGACTTTTCGAGAACTAAAACACTTACTCAAAAACTGATATAGAACTTCTCGAGAACTTATCAGAACTTTTCGAGAGCTTAAAGGAAACTTCTCGAAAACTTGGTTAGCACTTCTCGAGAACTTAGTAAGAACTTTTCGAGAACTTTACTTAGAGTCAATTGCTAGAGAAAAAATTCTGAACCGAGAACTTCTCGAGAACTTTGTTAACCAGTTCTCGAGAACTCTATCGACTTCTCGAGAACTTCTAGTCTAGTTCTCTAGAACTTAGCTAGACTCCAATCCCGAAGAGAAGGGCAGAACTTTTCGAGATCTAAGGAGTACTTCTCGAGAACTTCTATAGTAGTTCTCGAGAACTTTGTTAACTTCTCGAAAATTTCTACTTAGAGGAATTCTAGCTGTCCTGACTTCACGAGAAGTAAAGTCTGATCCTCTCGAGAACTATATACTACTTCTCGAGAACTTTGAAGGTACTTCTCGAGAGATGGACTTATAAAAATTTCTTTAAGAATTCCATGTAAGATCTCCTTCTGGTCTTGTCTCCATCTTGTGTTCCAAAGTTTGAATATGAAGTGTATCCCAATTGAGAGGCTACACATGAATCAACACCTTGGATCACTCAGTGAGGGATTACACTGAGTGGTCCTGTGTTTCTGACCCACTATAGACTGACATTGGTCTACACTTAGAACTGAAAATCTGCAAACACACAACTGGAATACACATGTCAAATACACCTTAATTCATCTTAGTGCAAAGGGTGACTTCATGCAAATCTGGGTTATTATGGAGACAATACCCAACAGTGGCCTTAAGTCATCCCTCAGACATTCATATAATCGATTTGTCTTTCGCTCCTCATCGACGAATGTAGCGCTTGCATACCGACCCAAGTGTGTAAATTCGTGGAGGTACTCGTCCACGCTACTCTCTCCTTGCACTAGCTTATGAAACTCATTCTCCATCGCAATCCTCTGATTCGAGGGAAGGTACCTTCCCAAGAACAATCTTGAAAACTCCTCCATAGAGATGTCCGTGAGTTGCCTCCCAACCAAGTGGTGTAGTTCCAAACCTTCCCACCACGGCCTTGCATTTCCGTCCAACAAGAAAGTGGCTATAGTCGACTTCTGCCACTCCTCAATCTCCGTAGCTGTCAGGACTCTCTTTATCCGGGAGAGCCAATCTTCAGCTTGGGTTGGGGTTCCCATCCCCGAGAACACCGGAGGATAGAATCCCATAACATGATTCAGCTGCCTTTCAGTTGCTCTCTTCGGCATCAATGGCTCCACTATCACTTTCTCTACCCTCCTCGGTTCCGCCACTTGAAGCTGCACTTGCTCCACAGTAAGGGCAGGCTACTGCACTTGTCTTCCAGGCTGAGCATTGATCATAATGAACACCGCTTCAGCCACCAATCGTATGGTACCTACCGAGGGAGGTGTTGCGGGCTCAACATTTGGTACGCTACTTTCCTCAGAAACTGGATGTTTTGATGACCCTGCACCACACCTGGTAACCTATAGTCGTGTCAACTTCGACACGCACATGTCAATCAGTACACGCCCGTGTTCCGGTTCGTGTCCCTCAATCGAGACAGGACCAAAACTTCCAAAAGGGGACACAACCATGTGAAATGCCCGTATCACCAACCGTGTGCTTGACACGCCCGAGGACACGCCTATGTCCCAGGCCGTGTTCCTAGCCCTCAATGATCGTCGACCTCACCTCGACGACTCGAGAACGACACGACCATATGACACTCCCATATCACAGGACGTGTTCACCTTACCAAGACCCAACCTTGGCTCAAACGTCGCCCGTTCACCTTTTTAGTTTCGGGGTGTTATAAGTTCGCTTCGCTTCAGATTTAGTAAGCTCAGCGGCTCAAGTCAATTGCAACACCATTGCCCTTTGTAGTTTGGGGAATTGATCTCCTTGGTCCTTTTCCCATGGCAAGAAGGCAACGACTCTTCATTCTAGTTATGATTGACTACTTCAGCAAGTGGATCGAGGACAAGGCACTAGCAAAAACAACAACTCAGGTAGTAAAGAACTTTATCTGGGGGGAGATAGTATGCCGACATAGAATTCCTATGGAAATTGACACAGACAATAGGACACGATTAAACAACAGTGATATGATTTATTTTTGCAAATAGATTTGTCAGAGCTGCGATTTGCATTAGTCCATCATCCCAGGAGCAATGGACAGGTCGAGGAAGCAAACAAGAAGATTCTTAACCTATTCAAGAAGAAGCTGCAGAACCTCAAGGGTAGTTTGACTGATCATCTTCGTTCAGTCCTCTGGTCCTAAGGACAATTCCTTCATCAGCTACTGGAGAAACTCCTTTCAAACTCTCTCATGGTTCAGAGGCTCTTATTCATATTGTGTTTTAGGTTCAAACTCCAAGAGTTCTTCTTGCCATGCAAGGATGGGAAGATTGGCTTGAGCTTAACAATGGAGAAATAAAATTTATCTTAGATCGTATTGAATAGATCAGAGATGAAGCAGCCATGAGACAGGAAGAGGTGAATAGAAGAATGGACAGATACTTTGATAAGAATATAATGATCAAACACTTTCAAGTGGGTGATCTTATTATTAAAAAGGTTAATGCTGCTGTGAGAACCAGCTCAGTAGGAAAGCTGAATAAAAAATGGGCTGGTATGTTCATCATCAAGGAGGTGCTGAAGAACGAAGCCTATCAGTTGCAAACTTATGAAGGAGATGATGTATCACATACATGGAGCGGAGATGACCTAAAATGGTTTTATTCTTGATAACCAGCTACTCTCTTCTTTATTCTTTTGTAACGTTTCAAAGAATTGTTATTAATAAAAGGCCTCCTACTGACACTTTTCCAAGTGGTTTTATTTTCTCTTCTTATAACTCGAGATTAAAGATCACTGAATCAAGAGATATTACCGGGTTTAGCTTGGACCCCCCTAAAATTGTTGTCACTAGAGTAACACCACGATGACCACATGATGCGGGGATATTTTGCACCGTATAGTGGGAGCTTGTAGATTCTAGCGAGGTGGGCCACATAATTATGCATCCCAGCTTGTATCAAGCCCCACCTTTGCCTTTTGAAGGGGTAAGGTGGTTGTTAGCTCTACCATGTCTTGTAAGGATATCGTTAGAACTTTGATGATCACGTGAGGAAAGTAATGCCATCACACACACCTGCTCATAGATCATCCTAGTTTGTGACCCTCGAACACTACATGATACACTCAGGCAGTGCCTATAGGGGCCACATAGCTTGGATGATATCTTTGTGGAAATATATGCGCCTTGCGTGCACCAACCCGATTGATCAATTTGGTCTGAACCCCAGACAAGAGTCTATAATTCTTTTCTAGTTTCCAGAGTGAACAACTTTTGTTACCTTGCGAGGAAAGCAATGTTATGCGCACCTGCCTTCTTGGTCACCTAATTTTGTAGCACATTTCTTTCCGGTGCGGACAAAATTATGTTATCTGCTCAGTCTGCAGATTTTTGTAGTGGATTGGGTATACAACTTTTATGACCGTACGAGGAAATAAATGTTGTGCGCACCTGCCTGCTTGGTTACCTTTGTCTGTAGCTCATTTCTTTTAGGTGTGGACAGAATTCTGGTATCCGCTAAGTCCGCAGATTTTTGCAGTGGATTGGGTATACTACTTTTATGACTCTGCAAGGAAAGCAATGATGTGCACACCTACCTGATGGGTCACCTAAGTCTGTAGATCATTTCTTTCAAGTGCGAACAGAATTCTGGTGTCCGCTCAGAACACATGTTTTATCGGTGGATTGAGTATACAGCTTTTGTTACCCTGCGAAGAAAGCAATGCTTAGTGCACAACCCGCTTGGTCACCTAGGTCTGTTGCTCATTTCTTTCAGGTGTGGAAAGAATTCTTGTATCCTCTCAGTCCACAGATTTTTGAAGTGGATTGAGTATAAAGCTTTTGTGACCCTGCGAGGAAAGCAATGTTGTGCGCACTTGCCTGCTTGGTCACCTAAGTCTGTAGCTCATTTCTTTCAGTTCGGTAAAATCAAACATTATTAATTCGCTTCAGTTCGTAAGATTTGATCTATCAGGTCGCCAAGATATATTCTTCTTGGGTGGAGTTCAGTTTTCATGACCCTGTGAGGAAAGCAATTCAGCCTTGTCCGCACCTGCCCACTGGGTCATCAAAATCTATAAGCTACTCTGATGGTCTTTAAGATTGCAAATTGAATCCGATCAGGTAGCTTCACATAAATATCAGTCTGGCGGATAATATGTCAAGTCAACAAGCATTTTTCGTTTGCGTTGACCAAACAACTTATACATCCGACCTACAACAAAATATCATTTGATTCAAGTTAATTATACGGCGTGAAATGTTTACTATGTCTTGCATGTGACTTGACTCTGAAATCAATTCAAGTCGATTATCGTTCAATTAGCTCGCACGCTTCGGTTTTTGGATTGCATTAGCCCGTGCTCTCTCGTTCTTGCAGTGCTATATTAAGCTCACGCGCTTCGATTTCCGGATTTCATCAGCTAGTTCTCTAGTTTCAGATCATTCTAACCTGCTCTAGTTTTCAATCAGTTCGCACACTCCTCATTAGTAAATCGATCATTCTGCAAGCAGAGTTGAAATGACTACATGTCAGATATGGAAAATAAAATTCTACGCATCTTGGGAAAAAACAGATTATCAAAGAAAGCGGGCAGAGTATAAATAGTAGGTTCGGTAAAGCAAGAATAGTGGACTGAAGAAGTATCCTTGTCATTTCCTTCAAAACATTTTTTAAAATTTTTTCAAACTCGCGCGGCCTACAAAAAGGGTCCGCCGAGCCTTTTTTTAAAAAAATAATAATATCAAGTAATAAACAATAATCTGAAGCTTTTAGTTTCTTTGTTATAGGAGTCAGGCTCGATAGTTGATCATCCGACAAGTATCTCCTAGAGATATTCCCAACATCGCTATCACTATCGGCATAGTCGCTCTTTGCATCTGCATCCAAGCTCGAACTTCCAAAGGGGCACTCTGAGGACTTGTTTATGTGTCCGGCATGGCCTGAATCTTATGCGATCTGAACTTTCGGGTCGGCGTTAGGTTTATCCTCTATTTTGACCTCATTTTCTTCTTCATTCATTGCAGTCTTGACCTTAGCCATCTGGTCCATCGCTTCGACCCATTCCTTCAACTCAGAGAAGAGAGTGACAAAGGAGATGTCAGCCACACCTTCCCTAGCATATCCAAGCTCGATGAATCTGCAGGTGGCGACCTCCACGTTTTCTTTTACATAGGGCATCATTGCATCCTAGAAGTCTTGGTTTTCAATGTCATAAGATTTCTGCCATAATAAAAAGAATCAGATGAAGCAGACAAGATTCTAAATCGCTGCGAGCAATTCCATTATAGTTTCCTTCTCTTGAAGTCACGCGACCTCGGTGCTATGCCACTTGTTTCGCCCCTGGAGTTGGTCAGTCTCTTTTGCCATACCCCTTAGGGCACAACCCATGAAATGGCTTGTTACCAAGCTATTCGCATTGTCTTGTGCGTCTAAGTTGGGGAGGTCGGCAGTATCGAACTGTTGAAGCTCGCGCTGGTTTTTTTTACATACAATGTCGTGCTCGCAATGTGTGCGTGGCTGCTATGCTTGGAAGACTTCCAGGAGGGAAGTGCTATTGAGATGTAGATGTGTTTATTCTTTTGGTGCCATTGTATCATTTGATTTCCTCGCAGGTCTTTCTGGTTTATGTCGAAGTCGCAGAGATCGAATGTTCCAGAAGAATAATTGTCCGTTGTAGGGTCATTGACTTCTTTCCTCTTCTTGGAGATCTTCTTCTTCCTCTCTACAAGAATTAAAGACGCGCCTCCATGGGTTTGCAACAGATTTGAGGGGACTTTCAAGGCAGCTGAAAAGAAATCAAGCAAGGTGAACCTATGAAGAAGAGCGGACACAAACTCGAGTCCGCGATTTTCACTCACTTTCTTGACGATCTAAGACATTCAAGCTCGACAACATTGGAAGATAGTGATTAATGTCTAGCCTATCATGCTCAGGAAATCGATGATCTTGTGTTCTCCGTATCTGCGAGCTTGATACTCCAGAATTCGCTATCCGCCCGCTCCTGCGGATAGGTGTGTTGGAAGCCCAGGTCGTCTTCGAACATAAGGTATCTGGACGAATAATTGTTAATCTTGTTCAGCAGATTCACCATCTTCAAACCGCGACAGTAGTAATAGAGTATTCATTTATAAGGTTTCCGGCCTGAGGGAGTGATCACACGAATAGAGAAAATTCTCCTAAAGTTGTTAATAGAAAAAGTTACTCGCTAAGATCGCAAGCACGCAATGAAGCTATAGATCGCAGCAATCGTGTTGGGGGCATGCTGGCCTGGAATGACTCTGTAATGCTCAAAGATCTTTGCAACCTCCTAGAGCAGAGGAAATATGAATCCACAGGCAAAGTGATCAATAGGGATTTAAATCTGATTTGCCAAGGAAGAATTCACCCTTTGATTCTCTAAAGGCAAGCGGACATGAACGGGAGAGTTTTCCATGTATATAGTAGCGGAGTCAAGCAACTACGACTCGGACAGCTTGCATTTCTTGTGGTTGGACGCATGGAAGGCACCGACAGCATCAGTTTTCACGAACACCATTATGATAGACCGCAAGAACTTCAGCTTCTGGCGTGTTTCCTGCAATTAACTAAGGTGGTGGATCTATTTATAGAAAATTAGGTCTGGCAATAAACAGTTAGTCAGTAGGTTTTCATTTTTCAGTTCGCAGATGTAAGACCCCATTTTTTATTTTGAAAACCCGGGGTCTTATGCCCAGAACCGCCGCTTTGCGGTGACACCTTCGCACCCGGGAAGGTCATCACTACAACGCGCCGATTCTGCCGGCCTTTTCGATCACAATGAGTAGCAAGCAAGAGAGAAGCAAGTCCACCAAAAGAGAATATCACATAAAATAAAACTCCACGAAGGGAGTGTCCACAGAAAATCATCAGAGTATAAATAGTCTGGAAATAAAAGGGCTCATGCCCGGTACATCAAATCCTCACTACATGGTCACTCAATGGAAGCTGAACTAAAACTAAGAGTCACCGTAACTGTCACTAAACCGAGAGCACCCAAGCTTGACTGGTCCGTCTCCACCGACCCCATACTCTGCTGGTGCTGCATCTCTGGGTGCTTCCTCCATTTCGGCCTGCAGTCGCCGCCTCGTAATCCACGTCTGTGTCTACGTCTTCGGCCTCCTGACTGCTGAGCTGGTGGGATCCCACCCATCAAGGGACATTTGACCTGTGTATGTCCCGGCTGGTGACAATGGTAACATGGTCGTGGGGTCAACTCCGTCAGAAACTGCAAAGCCTGTGACCCTTCCATATGGTACACCTAAAATGTTGTGGTCCGAAAACCGTTAGTCTAAAAGACTAAGCCCTATCATCCCCCACCCCTTCCCCCACGCTCTAAGGCACCAGGCGGAGAGGAAGAAAGGGGAGGACATGAAGGTGGAGATAAATTATCAAAACAGATGACGGTGGACCTAACTAGCAGTTGTGTAAATGGGGAGCAATTTATCTTAAGTGTTGTAATAGGTATAACAGAAAGGAAGTAAGTAAGAAATTAAACATTCGCTTATTTGAGTACACATAAGCCAATGGATCTTTTGCAAGGCTCCCATCGTATAAAGTGTCCCATACCACTTATACGTTGGGGTGTCGGTTATCAAACAGCAGCATATATATATATATTGAAATTAACCTTTGATTTATAAACTTGCCCACACAAGCTTATAGACCAAGGGGTCGTTTTGCAAGTCCTAAAGTATAAGCGTCCCATTCCACTTATACTTTAGGTGTCAAGGTTGTTATGAATGATTATGATATGCAGCTATATGGTGGGTATGTTATGTCATGCAGTGCAACTCACCCACCCAACATTGTGTACACAAACCTTTAGTTCCCCCTTTCTGGAGATAACTCCCAGGAAACTCCCGTAGTGGCAGACGGAAGCGGTGGGTTGGGCTTTCCCACCTCAAAACCAGTAAAAGCACCAATGGTCTGACCTATCGTACGCCCTCAACGCCTGGTGCACGAGGCGGACTCCTGCGTACTCTTGTCGACTGGTCCGCCGGACTTAACCTTGGCTAAGTGCTAGTCACCTTGCCGAGTCAACGATATCGGTGTCGGTGCAATAGAACTCCCCGATATCGAAAACCCACCACCTTAATCTTTCCTATTTTTGTGCACATGCAACAGTTTAATATATAATAATTTAAAGTGTCAAACTCCCGGACTAAACCGTCCGTATTAACCACATCCAAGATCAAATTCCCCGGACTAAACCGTCCGGCTCATCTCCAGACTTCATCCCTTAGAACACCCCGGGACGGCGCCCCCTTGAACACCTCGGGACGACTTAACCATTACCAACCCTAACGAATGAGTGTGTGCAATGTGAATCCCTATTAGGCTAGTTACTCTTTCGTTTGTTTTAAGATTTACGTTAGCCCAGGACTGCCCCCGGCATACCCCGTGAAGGGCTCTCAAGGGGCACTAGGAACCAAGACGGCGACATTACGGCCCGAAGTTCCCTTTCGCAAGGCACTTATTGTTATTGGTTGTTTACCCTTTACCCAATCCCTTTTTAATGTTATAATGAATCTAACCCTACTGTACTTAACTCTTCCACTCCTAGGGCAAGACGATCTTTCGTCTACCCCGAGCACCTCCTATGCTAGCCAAACACATCTTTACTCATCATAATCTCCAATGATGAATTCCATGCTCATTTTCCCAAGTATATAAGGTACAAAACTCCACCCTTATATCCAAGTCCCATACTAACACTGTTCATGCCTTTTTCACACCAGACATACCCTTCTACCCTATACGTTGCCCATGATAGAACGTCCATTAAATTCTCTTCCAAAACCCTTATAATAATTACTGGGAATCTACCATGTCATAATATGCCTAAATCTAGAAAATTATAATTTTTCCTAATTAAATTGACAATTAACTAATTTTCCAAATAATTGACCATGGGTGATAATGAACATGAACTACATGATCTACTCAAGTATTGGTCATCCAAAAATTATAGTTACTGTATAACAGTGAATTATTACTAAATATTAACTCCCATGATTTTACAAATAGTATTTATCCTCTAATTAAATTATTCATCAAAATTCCACAATTCATATTTAATGAAGGAAGTACAACAATTAATCATCATAAAATTATGTAAAAATTACAGAGCCTTGGTAATCATCAGAAAAGTCCTCTCCCAAAAATAATAATTTTATTTGCATTTAATATACCAAATTGAATTTATCTAAATTTTTATGGGCAATAACATTTAATGAAGCAACCCCTAAATTTATAATTCAAATAATTCCATAAAAATTCACTGAGATGTAATATGATATTAAAACTCCTCTGACTAAATTTCACAAACTTTAAATGACTGGTTACTTCATAAATAATTCCTAAGTAAAAATCTCTATTTGCTAAGTTGTGAAGGAAGTACTCTAATTATTATCCCATAAATCATGATAAAATTTCCAGAGGTTTAATATATCCTAAAAACATGATATACACAATTTCATTAAAATCTAAATCATACTACCACATAAATTATTTCTCCCAAGATTCTACGATTATGTACTTTTGTTAAGATACCCATATGAAAACTTATTTAAATTTCATGAAACAACAACTACTGTTCAATATATCAAAATTAACATCCTCTATCATAATTTTACATGAACTTAAAATCCTTTGACTCATCATCCATTCCATAAGATATAAAGACCTAATTTTGTATAATTAGAATTAAGTGATGAGACTAAGTACCCATACCATGCAACTCCTTCCTAGGGCATAATTCCACCCCTAGAACATCATGGACTAAACTCTAGATCCATACAAAGTCATAAAACCCTATGTCCTTCACAAACCCCATAGATCAACCCTTAAGGTTTGAACTTGGATCCTAGGGCAAACCCACCCCAAACCATCTCAAATTCCATGAGGGGGTGTTTTCTCTGTCCATGGAGCTCTGGCCAAAATCCCAACCCATTTGGGTGAGAATTGGACCCACCATGCCCCAACAACCCCTTGCCCTAATTTTCCCCTTTAAGGACCAATCTTTGATCACATCAAAACCCAATCATTTCAAACCCAATTGGGCTGAAATTTTTATTAGAGCTAAATGATAACCCTAAAAACATGCCTCCAAAATTTTGGAGACTTTTGAGGTGATTTGACCCTTCAACTACCTTACCCTAGCTTCTCTAGGTTTAGGGCAAAACCCTAGGTTAAACTTCTTTAAATGGGTTCCAATTTTTACAGGAGCTAGGCCTAGGTGAGATTAAGCCCCTGTCCCAAATTCAAAGCATTTGGACCTAGGGTTAGGTGTGGGGAATTTTTCAAAGATTTGCCCTATTTGTAGGACCTACCCTAGAAAAATGACCCTACAGGTCAGAATACTTGTCCTAATATTTTCCATAACATATCAAACTGTAGATAATTAAAAAAGCCTACAACATTCATGTTGATCAAATTTGATGGACAAGCCTCTAAAGGGCCTAAATAATTTTTATAGGAATTCTGCCCTAATCCTAGGACATACCCATAATCAAATGGCCCTACAGGTCTAGGTACTCTACCAAATTTTCACCACAGCATATCAAATTGTAGGTATTGAAAGGGCCTACAACTTTCATGCTAAAAACTTTTTCATCAGGTGCCCCTAAGAGGCCTAAAATCCATTTACAGTGAAAACAGTTTCAGAAAATCAGACAAAGGATTTAAAAGTATTAAAACTGATCCTGCACGAATTTTGAAGCGCCATCAGGTGGCTCCTATTCATCTTCTCCGATGGGCCGAAAATAGACCCGCGCAGGTGGTTTTTGCGGCCCATTTCCCGGCGGCCTAAGGCGGCGCCACCACCGGGAAACATCACCCATTTGTTCCCGGTGGTGGGGGCTATCCATGGCCGGAGCTAGGGTGGCCGGAGGTGGCGGCGCCGCCCTACCCGAGAGCTCCTAAAGTCCATGAAAAATGGCAAATTTTTGAAATTTTGAAGCTTGTCTCCGGTTCGTTTGGGCATGAAATCAACTTTTAAACATTCCTAGGATCTAAGCATGAGAGAAGGAGAGGAGGAGGACCTTATTTGGGGTTCGGCGACGATGGTGGCGGCGGCGGTTTGTCATGGCGTTTTTCCTCTCCGGCGAACTTGTCCGATCCCTCGTTCCTCCACCAAAACCATCGATCTTATATTCTATTTTGACTGCCATGGACGCTTTGAGGGAGATGGAGTAGTCAAAAATCAGAATAGGGGGCTGCATAGGGGTTTTATAATTTTTCATGGGAGGGGAGATGAAGGGGTGTTTGGCCATGGTGGTTGGGCTTCTCCATTGATGGTGGCTGATGGGAAAACGATGGGAATCTCTTCCCAAAGGTCAGGAGGAATGAATGGAGGCTTGGGGAGATGAATGGGGTGGCTCATGGTGTCCCTCCATAACTCCCCTCTCTCTTTTCCTCTTTCTCTCTCCTCCATTAAGGAGAAATTGAAGCTTTCTCTCTCCTGCCACCCTATGGCCGAAATTATTCATGGCACCAGCCTAAATGCAACCCTCAAAAACATATTATTAATTAAATGATGAAGAATAGAGGGGTGATTCACCTTCCCCACCATGAATGGCCCTCTTTCTCGCTTTCTCTCTCCTCCATTATTCTTCAAAATAAAGCTTTTCATTCCTCTCCCCTAGTCACCTAGTTGACTGGTCAACCCTCTAAGATATGGGCAGCCAAATTAGTCCATATTATTCATGCAAGTGAGGTTAGCTTAAGGGGAAGGGTGGCTTGAGGTTGGGTTGGCCCATATAGGCTAGGTTTGACTTGATTTGGGCTTGGGGTTGACTTGGTCAAATTGACCACTATGGTTGACCCAAGTGGGTCCTTGGCGACACATTGGGCCCACATTAGGTCTAAGGGAATTTTTAGAGTCACAATGAACCTACTAGGCCACCCAAAATCAAAGTTTTGAAAATTACTATTTGCAGACCAAGTGGGTCTCAACTAGGTTTTTAGGTCACTTGGTCTCCTGGGCTCACCTAGGTTAACTCATATGACCTAGTTATGCTCAAGTCACTCCTAATGGGGGTCTAATTGGAAAATGGGATGTTACAAATCCCAATAAACAAAACAAAAATTTCGTCCTCGAAATTAAGGTTAGGTCTACGGGGATTTCTACCGGGATAGCCTAAACTTGTAACGTCCCATGAAGGGTGGAAGCGCCTACTAAGTTAAACAAAACAAGGTCTAGCCCCAATAAACAAAGGATTAGCCTCTACCTTTTTAAATAATTCTACTAGCTCAAGAAAATAAGGAAAAACACTAATACACCGGAGGAGTTGCGAGGTATACCTGACTGAAAAGTTCCGGGTATCTTCCCTGCATCAGGTCCTGAGGATCCCAGGTATGTTCCTCCTATCCATGCTTTCTCCACAGGACCTTGACTAGCGGGATCTTCTCGCACCACAAAACTGCACTACTAAATCAGGGTTCCCCAACTATCTCGCTCAATCTATCCTCGAACTTCCACTCTAACTCTGGAAGTGACTATAATAGTTCTTCAAAACCCTTATACTTGCCTATACCATTCGGCAAACCTCACCGTGCGTAGCCAAATCCATGACGTCTTTCTCATTCCGGGGAAAGACAAGTTCTAATACACACAATCTTCTTCTAGTAAATTGAGTTTTTGTTTGTAACGGTAGACAGCGACTCTATAAACCTCCTCCACGCGATCATGTTCCTATTCCTTCATATACGCCCGAGTAATCAATCAATTTGACACTATGATTTATCCAACTCTGGTCGTTAACGGGAAAGATTACTTCGTCAAATGACCCGTCGTCCGCAAGATTTAAGGGGGTGTACTCGTGCATTTTTGGAGGTTGTCATTTATACCTTTTTAATTTGTTGTGCCATTCTGCCATAGTTACACTTGATTTTCCAAACATTTATTTATCATAGCCGCGACCCTTGCTAACCATGTTTGTGTCATCAAATAAATCTAATCTTGTCTTGATGCTATCTGAATCGAGTCTGCAAGGTCATACCTAAGATATATGTTTTCGATATATCGTCTGCTAATTCCTTTCAAACTCTTAGTGTTATCATACTCATGATGTTACATCATAGTGTCTCAGTCTTATCTTCCCAAATCTACTTAGTCTTACTACCCATCATCAAATTCACATGGTATCTTTTAGTAGTTATGTCTCGTAGTTACTCCTCATTATTACCATGACATCGTTCGAGTGGCGTCGAATAAGACCAACCTCAACATTACTGTGTTTGGGGCAACACACTTTCTAAATTAGATCTAGGAGACCTAAGTCATTAACTCACTTGCCCAATAAACAAAAGATAAGCCCCCAATAAACAAACGATAAGCCCATATCTTCCTTGGGCTAATTTTCTTTTATCTTACCATGTTATATCTGTCCTAGCTGAGTGTACAATCCCTAGGGCATCAATCTATGACTTGGGGTTCCAAACTGACACTTGTAGATATACTCCATACTTTAAACCCTCCGAGTCAAATTTACGACACGCTTATCAGGGTTGTTCCTACTCCCAATTGGGTCTCTTTCGAACTTGAATTCCTACCCGACCTTCAGTGTTTATCTTGTAGTTGTCCCTGAGTAATCTTGTTACTAGTACGGGGGTTAATACTACGTGTCTTCTACCATTCTGATAATGGATTATTGGTCAGTCCCAATAGATTGAGTAATCCGTGTTAGGGACCATAGGGACACCAGAGTTTATGTCTTAGGTATCCATTCACCTATTAAACTCCTCCTTTAATCTCTTTAGGTATTTCCTTACCTAACCAAATTCATACTTAAGGTCTGTTTCGTACTAGGGCACAGTATAAGTTGTCGGGTTAGTCACGTATCCTAGCGGTTGAGTCTAACCTATTGACTAGAGAATTACAAGAAGAGGTCTTTGCAACCAGAGGTGCTCCCTGCTGGGGACAGGGTTTGCCGCAGGCTACAAAGAAGTATTCCAATTGTTAGCTAATGTACAAATGGAATGGATGGAAAGTGGACAATTTACATGTGATTCCCCATATGGGCACACCACTGCTTCCGCTGCTTAGTTTGTCCGCAAACTAATCTCGCACGGAGGTGAACCAAGGATTCGTGGACTGCTACTAATCCGATCGATGTTTCCTCTGATACCACTTTGTAAGACCCCATTTTTTTTTTTTTGAAAACCCGGGGTCTTATGCCCAGAACCGCCGCTTTGCGGTGACACCTTCGCACCCGGGAAGGTCATCACTACAACGCGCCGATTCTGCCGGCCTTTTCGATCACAATGAGTAGCAAGCAAGAGAGAAGCAAGTCCACCAAAAGAGAATATCACATAAAATAAAACTCCACGAAGGGAGTGTCCACAGAAAATCATCAGAGTATAAATAGTCTGGAAATAAAAGGGCTCATGCCCGGTACATCAAATCCTCACTACATGGTCACTCAATGGAAGCTGAACTAAAACTAAGAGTCACCGTAACTGTCACTAAACCGAGAGCACCCAAGCTTGACTGGTCCGTCTCCACCGACCCCATACTCTGCTGGTGCTGCATCTCTGGGTGCTTCCTCCTTTTCGGCCTGCAGTCGCCACCTCGCAATCCACGTCTGC
Source organism: Platanthera zijinensis (assembly GCA_039513925.1). NCBI lineage: Eukaryota > Viridiplantae > Streptophyta > Magnoliopsida > Asparagales > Orchidaceae > Platanthera > Platanthera zijinensis. Next base: position 159,822,201 of record CM077092.1, read on the forward strand.
GTCTACGTCTTCGGCCTCCTGACTGCTGAGCTGGTGGGATCCCACCCATCAAGGGATATTTGACCCGTGTATGTCCCGGCTGGTGACAATGGTAACATGGTCGCGGGGTCAACTCCGTCAGAAACTGCAAAGCCCGTGACCCTTCCATATGGTACACCTAAAATGTTGTGGTCCGAAAACCGTTAGTCTAAAAGACTAAGCCCTATCATCCCCCACCCCTTCCCCCACGCTCTAAGGCACCGGGCGGAGAGGAAGAAAGGGGAGGACATGAAGGTGGAGATAAATTATCAAAACAGATGACGGTGGACCTAACTAGTAGTTGTGTAAATGGGGAGCAATTTATCTTAAGTGTTGTAATAGGTATAACAGAAAGGAAGTAAGTAAGAAATTAAACATTAGCTTATGTGAGTACACATAAGCCAATGGATCTTTTGCAAGGCTCCCATCGTATAAAGTGTCCCATACCACTTATACGTTGGGGTGTCGGTTATCAAACAGCAGCATATATATATTTATTGAAATTAACCTTTGATTTATAAACTTGCCGACACAAGCTTATAGACCAAGGGGTCGTTTTGCAAGTCCTAAAGTATAAGCGTCCCATTCCACTTATACTTTAGGTGTCAAGGTTGTTATGAATGATTATGATATGCAGCTATATGGTGGGTATGTTATGTCATGCAGTGCAACTCACCCACCCAACTTTGTGTACACAAACCTTTAGTTCCCCCTTTCTGGAGATAACTCCCAGGATACTCCCGTAGTGGCAGACAGAAGCGGTGGGTTGGGCCTCGCCCACCTCAAACCCAGTAAAAGCACCACTGGTCTGACCTATCGTACACCCTCAACGCCTGGTGCACGAGGCGGACTCCTGCGTACTCTTGTCGACTGGTCCGCCGGACTTAACCTTGGCTAAGTGCTAGTCACCTTGCCGAGTCAACGATATCGGTGTCGGTGCAATCGAACTCCCCTATATCGAAAACCCACCACCTTAATCTTTCCTATTTTTGTGCACATGCAACAGTTTAATATATAATAATTTAAAGTGTCAAACTCCCGGACTAAACCGTCCGTATTAACCACATCCAAGATCAAATTCCCCGGACTAAACCGTCCGGCTCATCTCCTGACTTCATCCCTTAGAACACCCCGGGACGGCGCCCCCTTGAACACCTCGGGACGACTTAACCATTACCAACCCTAACGAATGAGTGTGTGCAATGTGAATCCCTATTAGGCTAGTTACTCTTTCGTTTGTTTTAAGATTACCGTTAGCCCAGGACTGCCCCCGGCATACCCCGTGAAGGGCTCTCAAGGGGCACTAGGAACCAAGACGGCGGCATTACGGCCCGAAGTTCCCTTTCGCAAGGCACTTATTGTTATTGGTTGTTTACCCTTTACCCATCCCTTTTTAATGTTATAATGAATCTAACCCTAGTGTACTTAACTCTTCCACTCCTAGGGCAAGACGATCTTTCGTCTACCCCGAGCACCTCCTATGCTAGCCAAACACATCTTTACTCATCATAATCTCCAATGATGAATTCCATGCTCATTTTCCCAAGCCTATAAGGTACAAAACTCCACCCTTATATCCAAGTCCCATACTAACACTGTTCATGCCTTTTTCACACCAGACATACCCTTCTACCCTATACGTTGCCCATGATAGAACATCCATTAAATTCTCTTCCAAAACCCTTATAATAATTACTGGGAATCTACCATATCATAATATGCCTAAATCCAGAAAATTATAATTTTTCCTGATTAAATTGATAATTAACTAATTTTCCAAATAATTGACCATGGGTAATAATGAACATGAACTACATGATCTACTCAAGTATTGGTCATCCAAAAATTATAGTTACTGTATAACAGTGAATTATTACTAAATATTAACTCCCATGATTTTACAAATAGTATTTATCCTCTAATTAAATTATTCATCAAAATTCCACAATTCATATTTAATGAAGGAAGTACAACAATTAATCATCATAAAATTATGTAAAAATTACAGAGCCTTGGTAATCATCAGAAAAGTCCTCTGCCTAAAAATAATAATTTTATTTGCATTTAATATACCAAATTGAATTTATCTAAATTTTTTTGGGCAATAACATTTAATGAAGCAACCCCTAAATTTATAATTCAAATAATTCCATAAAAATTCACTGAGATGTAATATGATATTAAAACTCCTCTGACTAAATTTCACAAACTTTAAATGACTGGTTACTTCATAAATAATTCCTAAGTAAAAATCTCTATTTGCTAAGTTGTGAAGGAAGTACTCTAATTATTATCCCATAAATCATGATAAAATTTCCAGATGTTTAATATATCCTAAAAACATGATGTACACAATTTCATTAAAATCTAAATCATACTACCACATAAATTATTTCTCCCAAGATTCTACGATTATGTACTTTTGTTAAGATACCCATATGAAAACTTATTTAAATTTCATGAAACAACAACTACTGTTCAATATATCAAAATTAACATCCTCTATCATAATTTTACATGAACTTAAAATCTTTTGACTCATCATCCATTCCATAAGATATAAAGACCTAATTTTGTATAATTAGAATTAAGTGATGAGACTAAGTACCCATACCATGCAACTCCTTCCTAGGGCATAATTCCACCCCTAGAACATCATGGACTAAACTCTAGATCCATACAAAGTCATAAAACCCTATGTCCTTCACAAACCCCATAGATCAACCCTTAAGGTTTGAACTTGGATCCTAGGGCAAACCCACACCAAACCATCTCAAATTCCATGAGGGGGTGTTTTCTCTGTCCATGGGGCTCTGGCCAAAATCCCAACCCATTTGGGTGAGAATTGGACCCACCATGCCCCAACAACCCCTTGCCCTAATTTTCCCCTTTAAGGACCAATCTTTGATCACATCAAAACCCAATCATTTCAAACCCAATTGGGCTGAAATTTTTATCAGAGCTAAATGATAACCCTAAAAACATGCCTCCAAAATTTTGGAGACTTTTGAGGTGATTTGACCCTTCAACTACCTTACCCTAGCTTCTCTAGGTTTAGGGCAAAACCCTAGGTTAAACTTCTTTAAATGGGTTCCAATTTTTACAGGAGCTAGGCCTAGGTTAGATTAAGCCCCTGTCCAAAATTCAAATCATTTGGACCAAGGGTTAGGTGTGGGGAATTTTTCAAAGATTTGCCCTATTTGTAGGACCTACCCTAGAAAAATGACCCTACAGGTCAGAATACTTGTCCTAATATTTTCCATAACATATCAAACTGTAGATAATTAAAAATCCTACAACATTCATGTTGATCAAATTTGATGGACAAGCCTCTAAAGGGCCTAAATAATTTTTATAGGAATTCTGCCCTAATCCTAGGACATACCCATAATCAAATGGCCCTACAGGTCTAGGTACTCTACCAAATTTTCACCACAGCATATCAAATTGTAGGCACTGAAAGGGCCTACAACTTTCATGCTAATAACCTTTTCATCAGGTGCCCCTAAGAGGCCTAAAATCCATTTACAGTGAAAACAGTTTCAGAAAATCAGACAAAGGATTTAAAAGTATTAAAACTGATCCTGCACGAATCTTGAAGCGCCATCAGGTGGCTCCTGTTCATCTTCTCCGATGGGCCGAAAATAGACCCGCGCAGGTGGTTTTTGCGGCCCATTTCCCGGCGGCCTGAGGCGGCGCCACCACCGGGAAACATCACCCATTTGTTCCCGGTGGTGGGGGCTATCCATGGCCGGAGCTAGGGTGGCCGGAGGTGGCGGCGCCGCCCTACCCGAGAGCTCCAAAAGTCCATGAAAAATGGCTAATTTCTGAAATTTTGAAGCTTGGCTCCGGTTTGTTTGGGCATGAAATCAACTTTTAAACATTCCTAGGATCTAAGCATGAGAGAAGGAGAGGAGGAGGACCTTATTTGGGGTTCGGCGACGATGGCGGCGGCGGCGGTTTGTCATGGCGTTTTTCCTCTCCGGCGAACTTGTCCGATCCCTCGTTCCTCCACCAAAACCATCGATCTTATATGCTATTTTGACTGCCATGGATGCTTTGAGGGAGATGGAGTAGTCAAAAATCAGAATAGGGGGCTGCATAGGGGTTTTATAATTTTTCATGGGAGGGGAGATGAAGGGGTGTTTGGCCATGGTTGTTGGGCTTCTCCATTGATGGTGGCTGATGGGAAAACGATGGGAATCTCTTCCCAAAGGTCAGGAGGAATGAATGGAGGCTTGGGGAGATGAATGGGGTGGCTCATGGTGTCCCTCCATAACTCCCCTCTCTCTTTTCCTCTTTCTCTCTCCTCCATTAAGGAGAAATTGAAGCTTTCTCTCTCCTGCCACCCTATGGCCGAAATTATTCATGGCACCAGCCTAAATGCAACCCTCAAAAACATATTATTAATTAAATGATGAAGAATAGAGGGGTGATTCACCTTCCCCACCATGAATGGCCCTCTTTCTCGCTTTCTCTCTCCTCCATTATTCTTCAAAATAAAGCTTTTCATTCCTCTCCCCTAGTCACCTAGTTGACTGGTCAACCCTCTAAGATATGGGCAGCCAAATTAGTCCATATTATTAATGCAAGTGAGGTTAGCTTAAGGGGAAGGGTGGCTTGAGGTTGGGTTGGCCCATATAGGCTAGGTTTGACTTGATTTGGGCTTGGGGTTGACTTGGTCAAATTGACCACTATGGTTGACCCAAGTGGGTCCTTAGCGACTCATTGGGCCCACATTAGGTCTAAGGGAATTTTTAGAGTCACAATGAACCTACTAGGCCACCCAAAATAAAAGTTTTGAAAATTACTATTTGCAGACCAAGTGGGTCTCAACTAGGTTTTTAGGTCACTTGGTCTCCTGGGCTCACCTAGGTTAACTCATATGACCTAGTTATGCTCAAGTCACTCCTAATGGGGGTCTAATTGGAAAATGGGATGTTACAGCAGATTCGGCCTAAATATTTCCAGCGCAACCGCAATTCATAGTTATAATAGGCAGACCGCAAGTTTTTATTTTTCAGTTCGCCAAATTTGCAAAAATAAGCCCCCGATTATTTTACAACAAAACAAGTAAACAACTCAGATAAACACATGTCGCAAGATTCGATAAAACAGTTCCCTGAAATCAGATTAAGTATTATACATCGCAAAATTATTAAAGTCTCCAAATCAAAAATTGTTTAATGATCTCGACGATCTTTTCGATCTCGGTGGATATGGTGCTCAGGCTGCAGCTCTCAATCTTTGCACATATAGGAGACTTTGTCACCACCCTGGAGGATCAGGCCATACATCTTCTGCATGAGGAAGTGCTTGTCACGGAATGTCCGATGCACCCGAGATGCTTCCAGATTCACATGGCTTAATGGGACCATATGCTCCGGAGGCGTCCTCGATACCTCTGCTGCACCAGGATGGTATTTCTCCAGATAGGGCTTGAAGTTTCGCCATATGTTGTGCGATCTCAAAGTCATGGCCTATCAGCGCGTCCTTCGACAGCTCGCCGGATTTGGTTCTCCCAGGTCAAACTCAAGTATTTTTCTTTGTAAAAGCAAACATCGTCCTCAAATCGCCTTCTCTCCTTCTTCTCCCTCTCAAGAGCAGCAATGATGTTGAAGATTTGATCCTGCAGTGCCTTTTCTCTATGAAAGCTTCTCTTTTTCGATTTTGCAAATGACTTCTTCTCCCTCTCTATTATTTCAGCTAACATAACAAACTTGCTGTTTAGGTCGGCGGTCTTCTTTTCAAAGGCGTACTCACTAGTCGCGGGCTCCATAGCAGGTAGTGGTCGGTTATCCCGAAGCTCATCCGATTCAATGGAGTCCGGCAGCGAGTTAAACCCTGAAAAGTGTGGAAGTTAGAATCAAGTCAAACAGGTCGAGCGGATACAAGATATAGAAGAAAAAGAAACCCCTAGGGTATAAGATGTCTTTCTGCATCATTGCAGAAACTTGGCCGGTACAGAAAACAGGTCGCCTTTGATTCTCAGTATTGAAGGTACTCAGGTGCTTCTTCCAGTCGTCATAGGCCCTAGCTCTTTTCTAGATTGCAAAACTTGTGGAAATGACTATATCGCCGGTCTCCATGATAATCTTGACCGGTTTTGATTTCCGGGGAGGAGATTCATAAAGGCGCGGGCGCTTAATCCTTCGGGAAGCCGGTTTAAGCGTACCTGATTTCCAGAGTATGGAGGCAATCCACAAGTCTTCCTCCCATTTATCTGCATTGCTCTTTTCCAAGTCTGCCCGATCTTTGGCTTCCTTCTCGGCAGCAATCTGCACTCGCAGCTTCTTCTTTTCGTCACCCTCTGTAGCAGAAGGAACTTCCATGCTGCTCTTAACTCCTAATATCTGTACCTCCTTAGAACGATCAGGAGCATGGTAGAGGACTTCAAGGAGAGACTTGTTCATCTCAGAAATCTTGCCAATATCAAGATTTTGGATCATCTCATCGATAGAAATGCTCGCCAAGGATATGGAACTCTCACCGAATGTAATTTCAGCTTCAGGAGTGACGAAATACGACCAAAAGACCTCTTTTTCTTGCGGCTTAAATTGCAAACTCGCCGTCCCTAATCGCGCGGAGATGTTCGGCTTTTTCATCGAGAAGATTTTCTTCACTATTCGCTGCACGACCCCTGGACTAGACCTTTTCACGCCTTTCCCTTTTAATCGCAGATATCAGTTGTGACCTGATTCAAGAGCCGACTCCCTTCACTAACCTAACCAATCTTAATTGTGGCCCGGGAAAGGTTAGAAGGGGATTGATTTAAAAATTTCACGGGGCGTTGCTCTTCTCCCATCAGCTCAGCAGGCTCTCTTTTCACTTCAACAACCTTTGATGCAGGGTTAGAGATAATTTTCGGGGGCGATGACTGAACCTCCCCTTCCAAATCCATTCTCAACATAATCATTCCAGAAGGGGAAGAAGAGACCTCCATGTCCGAGAGATTTTCTTGTTCCATAGCGGATCCTGATGCTGATCCAGAAAGCTTTTCCTCAACCTTAGAAGGACAATACTTTCCCTCTCTAGAAGTTTCTCCGATAATGTCGACTGGAGTTCCCTTTTTGGTTACCCTAGATTTAGTTTGACCTTTGAATTTCTCGTCACGACTTGTCATAGTGCTAAGCAGCTTACCTAGACCAGACATCGTGGACTGCAAAGTGTTAACCGCATGAGGTTAATAATGACCCGTAGTTCTGTATAATCTAGTGAATCAGACTCGATTGGGCTTTTTATAGCACTCTCATCATTGATGATAGTTGCAGATTCAACGGATGTAACAACATTTTTAATTCCTTTGAATTTTAAAATGTGCGGGGATTATGTTAACCCTAAAACCCGCAAGGCAGCCCTCTAAGAGCAAGTATGCGCGGACTGAATCTTGAGGTCGTGGTAGTGTCCAAGAACCCATCCAATTCGGACTATATCTCACAAGCTGAGCAGGTCTCCATCTGTATCGGTGGATATGATAGGCAGTGCGCCCAGGTCAACGTATTTCCATTGGCATATCAAGGCGACCCCCAGGTCGCTAGACCTAGTCCGCGCTATCTGGGGCGAACTTAAGAACTCGCTTCATTTTCTTCTTTATAACCTGTCACCGCTGCCTGGTTCTCCTGTACCTCGGGAAGGTGGTTATTTTAGTCCTGCCAGTCCGGGTCGGACCCTAAGCCTATAAATACGGGGAAGTGGTGCGCCCAAGGCACGCTGACTCGAGCCCATGAGCCTACTTGTTAAAGGCTGCAGACTTGAATCTTAAGCTTTGCAATCTACAGCTTGCTCTTCTTCCTGCACTTTTCCCCCTTTCCTTGAAATCATCTTTTTGCAACCAATGGAAAGCCCGTTGTAAGAGAGGCATTCGCCACAATGGGCAAAGTCTGGTGGTGTCGTGGCTCACGACTCTGCTTCTTATTTCTTTTATCCACTAGTGGATAACTGCTTGCAAACTCGTTTTTCCTTCCCCTTTCTTGTGATTGAATCGTTATCTAGTGGTGCCTTTTCCCGCATTAACACATGAAAAAACCTGCTAATCTTTTCCAAAGAGAATTCAAAAGATGGTAAATTTAAAATATAAAGCGAGTACCTGAAGTGAACCCTCAAACACCTGCTAATCCTTGCCAAAGAGAAGTCAAAAGAAAGTAAACTAAAAATATAACGGAAGTACCTGAAGTGAACAAATAAATACCTACTAATCTATGTAAAAGGGAAGTTAAAATCAGGTAAATTTAAATTATAACATGATTACATGATGGGAACTCACGAACACCTGGTAATCTCTGTCAAAAAGAAGTTAGAATAAGGTAAATTTAAAATATAATGCGAGTACCTGAATTGAACTCGTGAACACCTGCTAATCTCTACAAAGGAGACGTCAAAAGTTGGTAAATTTAAAAAATAACGCGAATACTTAAAGTGAACTCGCAAACACCTGCTAATCTTTACATAAGAGATGTCAAAATTAGGTAAATTTAAAATATAACGCGAGTAACTGAAGTGAACTCATGAACACCTGCTAATCTCTACAAAAGAGGAGTCAAAAGTACGTAAGTTTAAAATATAATACAAGTACCCAAAGTGAACTCGCGAACACCTGCCAAAGAGAAGTCAAAAGAAGTTAATTTAAAATATAACATGAGTTCCAGATGCAAACTCACGAATATCTGCTAATCTCTACAAAAGAGAAGTCAAAATAAGGTAAATTAAAAATATTAAAATTATACCTGAAGTGAAATTGCAAACACCTGCTAATCTCTGCAAAAGAGAAGTAAAATTAAGAAAAATTGAAAATATAATAAGAGTACTTGAAGACATTCGGAGGAGCGGCATCACTCCGCCAGGAACACCTGGACCTGACTTCTGAGCACTCAGATTCTCTAAGGCTCCTTGACCAAAAACAGGAAGAAATAAACAAGGTGGAAGAACAGCTTGCGGCAGAACGGAAGATTGTCAAAAGCTTCTCTATGCCCAAGATCGTTCTTCCTCTTATTGATGTATTTTCTGCTCAGGCTAAGGGGCTGGCTTAGGGCATGTGGGAGTGCCTGGCAAATCATCCAGGAGAAACAGAAATCATAGGAAAAATAAGGCTTCTAAGAAGGCCTCTGCTGTAGAAAAGGGAAAGGCCCCACTCGGTCCTGTTTCATTCAGAAAGCCTGGCTTTCCTTGCAATGAGCAGGACTTGGAGTCAACCTATGGCCACTTCTTCTGGCCCTCGGTTGAAAAGCCCAAGAGCCGGTATGATGGTTGGACCTTCCCCCGCAACTACGGTGAGAGTGTCTTCAAGGCACCTTATGAGGAAATCCAAGTGGAAAATTATGGCCACTTCTCTAGGGGCCATAATAGGAAGTAGGTACCAAACGCCAAGCCTGTCATACTGAAGGAATAGGAAGTGAAGAAGTCGTGTGACTGCTATCATCATGATGCCTCCACCTCAAGATCCAAGGCCCCGGCTGGACCCACCGTTCCAAGGGTGAAGTAGGAGCCTAGGAAACGGTACAATAGGTTTGACTATTGGTGCTGTGGAAAAGTTGGTCACTTCGCAGTGGATTGCTGGTTTAATCTAAGATTCAACGAGACTCCTCATGTTAGAAATGCGAGGCCGACCACTCGTAGGGTTAACCAACCGAGGGGGAGTATGCTAACAAGGAATCTAGAACACAAGTTCAATTGGGTTCCTAAGGGAAACTAATTCTATTTTGCAGGTATGTCCAAAGGCCACCAAAACGTCAATTTGGTACTTGGACAGTGGATGTTCCCGGCATATGACCGGGACAAGAAGCCTGTTGCGTGATTACTCCCCAGTCGAAAATGGACCCAAAGTCATCTTTGAAGGATCTGATCGAGGAGTCACCAGGGGTTATGGTATGATTTCCAACGGTGTATTCTCTATCACAGACGTGGCCTTTGTTGAAGGGTTAAACCATAACTTAATCAGTGTAAGCCAGTTGTGTGATAAAGGATACGACGTTAAGTTCTACAAGGAAAAGTGCTTGATAATATCGTGTGCCTCTTCGGAGACAGTATTAACTGGCATTAGGAGCAGAAATATCATTTGCTTAGATTTTCTTAGCTTAGACTCTTCTACCCCTGTGTGCCTAGTAGCAAAAGGCAGTGCATCTCTCTGTGAACAATTGCACAAGAGATTAACACATATTAATTTCAAGACTATTAATATGTTGTTTTCCAAGAATTTTGTAAGGGATGCCCCTACTATTAAGTGCATCAAAGTTAGCCCTTTTCCTGCATGCCAGAAGGGCAAACAGACTCGGGCTACCTTTAAGGACATTGCAGAAAAAGACTCTTCTAGATATCTTTATCTTCTGCATATGGACTTGTTCGGTCAAGTGCAAGTTCATAGCTTAGGAGGCAAATCGTATACGCTAGTGATTGTTGATGATCACTCTCGATTTATGTAGGTTCTCTTCTTGAAACGAAAGACATAAATGTTTGACATCTTCACTAATTTTATCAAGCAGATATAGAACGAACTTAACTGCTCCGTGGTCAAAATCAGAAGTGACCATGGAACAGAATTCGAGTCTGGTGCTATGACAGAATTCTGTGAAGAACATGGTATCTTTCATGAGTTTTCCTCCCCTCGTACTCCTCAGCAAAACGGAGTTGCGGAGAGGAGGAATAGAATGCTCATTGAGGTATGTACGACAATGTTGAATGACGCTTCTCTCCTAGAGTACTTCTGGGCAGAGGCTTTCAATACAGCCTGTTATGTGCAAAACCGGGCCATGATCAACAAGAATCATCATAAGACACCTTATGAGCTATTGAAAGGAAGGAAACCGACCATGTCCTATCTAAGGATTTTTGGTTGCAGATGCTATGTACTCAATAATCGGAAGTACCCACGTACTAAATTCGGAGAAAAATGCTTCGAAGGCATCTTCATGGGCTATAGTAGCCATAGTCGGGCATATAGGGTTTTCAATAAGAAAACCCTAGTGGTAGAGGAGTCCATTAATGTTGTATTTGATGAAGCAAGCCTGCTTCATAGCAATTCATCCAGTGAAATTCTTGAAGATGCAGGTGCAAGGCTTGAACAACTAAGTCTAGATGAGACTGCAAAAGAAGGAACTCCCAAGTACATCAAGGTCTCCACCTCAACGCCACCTGGAGAACATGACGGTCAGGATAAAGAAATTCACCCAGAAGAGGGAGGAGCCCGAGAAGCTGCTGGAGCTCTAGATGCCAGACTCTTAGAGCTCAGACTTGTGAGGGATCACCCAAGAGATCAGATCATAGGAGATCCTCGGGACAGTGCCAGAACTCGCAGGGGTACAATTAACGAATTCTTCACCTAAGTTTTCTGTCACAGGTTGAGCCAAAGAAGTTCGACGAAGCGAACAAAAATGCGTCATGGATATTGGCCATGCAAGATGAACTGCATCAATTCAAACGATGCAACGTCTGGACGCTTGTTCCCAGACCAAAGAAACAGAATGTGATCGACACTAAGTGGATCTTCAGAAACAAACTGGATGAACACAGTGTCATCATCAAGAACAAGGCCAGAATTATGGCTCAAGGTTATAGACAGGAGGAGGGGATTGACTTCGATGAAACCTTTGCAGTAGTTGCACGGCTCGAGGCGATAAGATTGTTCCTGGCATATGCCTCTCACAAAGGATTCACTTTCTATCAGATGGACGTGAAATCTGCATTCCTAAATGGAAATTTGAAAGAGGAATTATATGTCGCGCAACCTCCAGGTTTTGTTAATCCAACATTCCATAATCATGTTTACTTTCTTAATAAAGCATTATATGGCTTAAAACAAGCTCCTCGAGCTTGGTATGAGACTCTGTCTAGTTTTATTCTTGAGAACAAGTTCTCGAGAGGAAAAATAGATAAGACATTGTTTCTTAGGGAAGTCAAAGGCAAGATTTTCCTGGTGCAAATCTATGTCGATGACATAATATTCGGCTTAAAGGACAATAACTTGTGCAAGAAGTTTTCTAAACTTAAGCAAGGGAAGTTTGAAATGAACTACATGGGTGAGCTGAAGTACTTCTTGGGACTTCAAGTGAAACATTCTGATGATGGAATTTCCATTTCTCAGACGAAGTTCACAAATGAACTCCTCAAGAAATTCAGAATGGAGAATGCAACCTCTATGAGGACTCTAATGAGATCCACTGTGTCTCTGGACAAGGATGAGTAAGGGAAACCTTTTGATGAAACCAAATACAGAAGCATAATTTGATTCCTGCTCTACCTTACTGCTAGTAGACCAGATATTATGTTTTCCAAATGCGTTTGTGCCAAATATCAGGTGAACACTAAGGAATCTCATTATGTCGCTGCAAAGCGAATTCTTAGATACCTTAAATGTACACCAAATCTTGGCTTGTGGTACCCAAGAAACAATGATGTCGAGCTGATAGGATTTTCAGATGCTGACTTTGCAGGAAGCAGGGATGATAGAAAAAGCACTTCTGGGACATGCCAATTCCTCAAAAGAAGGCTTATTTCGTGGAATAGTAAAAAGCAGAACTGTGTCGCAACCCTTATGGCTGAATCTGAGTACATCTCAGCAGGCAGCTGTTGCGCACAATTTCTATGGATTAGAAATCAACTCGAAGATTATGACTTGCAGTTCAGAGAAACTCCAATGTATTGCGACTCCTCGAGCGCAATTGCAATTGCGAATAATCCATTATCGCATAGCAGAACAAAGCATATTGAAGTCCGCTACCACTTCATTTGGGAGCATGTGGAAAACAAAGATATCTCTCTCTGCTATGTTCCCACGGATAAGCAGATTGCAAATATCTTCAATAAGCCCCTAGACGAGGCCAAGTTTAGTCTCTTCAAAACTAAACTCGGCATGCTGAACTATGAAGATTGAAGACTGAAGGGCTCCGGGCTCTTGGATCAACGGGGAGCAGCAGCAAGGAACTCAAGATCGCGCACGGATGCAAGAACTGAGGGGGAGCTTTGTGCTCTAAGTGAAGTCCCATATTTGTAGAAGCCGAAAAGGGGGAGATTACCCTCTTGGCTAAGGCTAAGGTGGCAGCCAATGCTAAGTATGCTCTCAGGAGAATGGTAATGGATTTCACTCTTAACTGAATTTTCATTTTATGATTTTCATTCCCATCTATTCTATTAACCTTAGCTTGTAGGGTTTAGGCTTCTTCAAATAGGGGGAGATTGTTGGGTATTGTATCCACCATAGACCTTATTTAAAGAAGCCCCCTGAACAAGCAAAGTTGAATTGACAATGTATTTGACGATCTTCTTATAAAGTTGCGCTTGCAGCTGTTCCATGCAAAGTATACACCAATGTTAGGGTGTAGTGGGTCAATATACACGGGTCTACGCAACGTAATCCCTCGTTGTGTAGATCAGTGTGTTGACTCATGTGTGCTCTCTCAATTGGAGTGTACTTATTTTCAAGTATAGGGTTAAGGTAGATCAAGAGCAGAAGAAGGAGCAAAGATGGGTCAAAGACCAAGTCTTCAAATGAAGGAAGAGAAAAATCTTCTAAGTCAAAATCAACGGGAATCACTAAGTCATTCCCGCCGACTTCGACGGGAGTCGCATGCGATTCCCGCCGACTTCGACGTGAATCGTTAGTGATTCCCGCCGATTCGATGAAACTCAGTCTGCATTACCGCCGACTTCTTCCGGCTGACAGTTTTCCAACAGGAATTCTGCCAAGGCAGAATCGACGGGAATTTTGAGTCATTCCCGCCGACTTCGACGAGAATCAGTCTGCATTCCCGCCGACTTCTTCCGGCTGACAGTTTTCCAACAGGAATTCTGCCAAGGCAGAATCGACGGGAATCGTGAGTGATTCCTGCCGACTTCAACGGGAATCACCAACGATTCCCGCTGATTTTGCCTTAGGCAATTTTCTTCGTTCGCTGGACCAAACCAAGATGCGTGCACTGTTTCGGCCGGGGCTAGGTTTTCTCCTTGTGGGTCCCACAACGGTCTTTAGGGTTGGCCTCTAGTATATATATAACCGTATTTTGAACCTCTACAGTCAGTCATTCACCCGAAATCTAAAGTAGCCGACGCCGTGCCCTAGCCGATCGCGGAAACCGCCGATCGCTTGTCGCCACTCGCAATTCGTCATCGCCACTAATATCCAATCTTCTTTGATCTTCCGATGACAGTACCGAGGAAAGCCGAGTGTCTCACGCATCTCTCTTGAGATCTTTTGTCTCTCGATTCGTTGAACGAGACAAGTTCTCCATTCTGAATCGGTGGAGACGATTGATCCGATTGAGATCGTTGGTAGACCTTACTTGCTTCGTCAAGAAGTTTGGATCTACAAAGTATCACCGCCGCAATCACTTGCTGCCGCCGATCTTTAGAAGACCTATTCCAAGAGAGAAATCCGATTGTGGATTCTTCGTTATTTTCAAGAAAGCTTCAACTAATGAAGAAGGACATCGGAATCTCCAAAAGATTTGTTTGTATTTTCTTTTACATTCAATTTTGGTTTGTTGTAAAGGAATTTTAATTCCTTGTTGTAATGGTTGGGTGCAACCTGTGGTGTTGGAGTTGTGACTCCTTTGTTGGAAGGGTTCTTTCCGTAGTGTGAGGATTATATTTCAATCCGTTTGGAGAAGTGACTGATTCGTCCCTTGGTGGGAGATAGGTCGAAGGGGGAAAGTGGATGTACCGAAATCGGGGAACCACTATAATTCTTTGTGTGTTTTCTGTGCTCTATTTGTTAATTTGTGCAGGTAAAATTAATTCCGCAAAAGACTACATGACACCTATTCCCCCCCCCCCATAGGTGGATTTAGTCAACAGTAGAGACTTTCAAATCTCTACAAAGAATAATTCAAAAGCAGGTAAATTTAAAATATAACACTAGTACCTTAAGTGAACTCGCGAACACCTATTAATCTCTGCAAAAGAGAAGTCAAAAGTAAGTAAATATAAAATATAACCCGAGTACCTGATATGAACTCACGAACACATGCTAATCTCTGAAAATTTGAAGTTAAAAGCTGGTATATTTAAAATATAATGCGAGTCGCTCAACACCCACTATCAGGATCTCACCTAGCTGATTGGTCCGGTGGAAGCGCTCGGTGGTTGGCCAAGGAAAGTTTGGTTGATGATCAACACCCGCCGTCAATCTCTCACCTAGCTGATTTGGAAGGTGGTAGGGCCCGGTGGTTGGCAAAGGAAAGTTTGATTGATGTTATACACCCGTCTTCAGCCTCTCATCTAGCTTATTGGGCCGGTGGTAGCGCCTGGTGGTTGGCCAAAGGAAGTCCGGTTGATACTCAACACCCTCCGTCAGGCTTTCACCTAGCTTGCCGGGCAGGGGTCCTCGGTGGACGTTGTGGTTACTCTGGAGCTAAGTCCCGTTCTTCTCCCACTGTCAGTCTTTCACCAAGCTGGCAGGGCAGGGGGTCCTCGGTGGACATCGATCTCACACTAAAACTAATTCGAGTTGCTCTTACTGTAAGGATTCCACTTAACCGACAGGGCAGCTTATCACTTGGGGGACATTTCAAAGTATCTCGAAAATTAGTCCTGGGCTGCTCACGCCAGCTAGGGTGGCTTGAAATCTAGAGGATTCTTGGAGGAAATTAAAAACTTCAAGGAGATCTCACCAAGCAGGGTTCTCACCAACTAGTGGAAGGCAGTCAAAGGTTAAACACCAGGAAAAACGTCAAGGGCAGGTAAGTGTATAGACGAATATGAGCGCTCAGAGCCTGTTCTCACAAATTGTCCCATTCGCGCGTGAGCCTATGCAGCGAAAATGGCGCAAAGCCTTGTCTATGATCCTGTAGGGGTATGAGCCGGCAGGGTGAGACAATCGCAAGATCTATCCTAGGCGGTAAGTTCGAAGTACAAATCTACCAACGAGCATAAACCAATTGGGTGAGAGCGATGCAAGATCTAGCCTTTTACGTTGAATTATTAGCCAATAATTTTCCGGGTTAGCACATTGAGAAGTCAATATATGGTCTCGTGAGATATCGTGATCACGAACTCTTAAGAGGAGTGCGAGATGAACGCATTTTCACCTAATAGAGAATTCGAAATCGAAGCACAAGAAATAAACAACATAAAAAACTTCATTTTTCATATCATTAATAAATGATTACATGTTGCTAATGGCAGAGATCGAAATCGAAGAAAGTTACAAAAAATATATATACATAAGAGCTTTAGGGAGACGACGATGATCTCTTGCTCTCGCAGGAGCACGCAACACTGTCTTTAGGCTCGGGGACAGGAAGGAATAGCTCCAGGAGTAAGATCTCGGCCGTCACCTTCTTGCCAACGCTATTCATGAATCCAGCATGCTTCATCACCTGGAGCGAATGCCTCGCCATTGCAATCGCAATCTCCTGTTTTATCATATCAATCTCATACGACGTGTATAGTACAGCCTTCTTATTTTCGCTCGAGGGGGAGGGATTAACAAAGAGATCCATTGCTAATTCTATGCCTTTATTCTCCAGTTCTCCTACTCGAGCTGGGCAATAAGCATGTCCTTTTTGGCCAGAGTCGTGACATCCTATAGAACAAACAAGAATGAGCGTGAGAATAATATTCGGTAATTAAATGACAAGAAGGAAAGTCTTACCACTCCCGCCTATTGCAAGGAGAGGTCATTTTTGGCGGTGTCCAGATCCCTGATCAAGGTTGTAATTTCCTTGTTCAACTTGGATCACGCCTCACTAATATCTGCCAGCTGTCACGAGAGGAGGATGCCACGACAGGCTGACATATGAGCGAGTTCGATGGCACAAAATTGAGCTAGCGAGCTCTAATAAGCAAGTGACTTCATCAGTTCCTCTTCATAGCAAGCGGCGCTGTCTCGCCCGTACAAGCCGAATGTGAGAGCATAGGGCTTGCCTGAGACCATATCACCCTCTTTCCTGGAGGGGAGTACGGTTGAGATGGAAGCCCTGTTGGCTTTCCGGTCCCATATCAGCAAAGGCTCGCCGGCATCATCTAACAACTTCTCGCCCAGGCCAAAGTTCATATGGTCCTTGTGCATGCGTCCCTTTTTTGCTGTCAAAGTCGCGCCAATCACCTCCACTTCATTCTTTATGGTCTTGATAATATGTTTTGTAGTCTAAACTACTAGGTAATTTTTGGGTTTTTTATACGCGAATCATGTCTTATAAGCTTTTATATTGACCTCCTTTTGTATATATTATTACCACTAATGATTTCTCTTCTTTTTGTAGATTTTCTCAGTTTTCGGCCAAAATGAGCTCACACGCCCCGCCGACACGCCCTCCCTGGGCATGTCACTAGGCGTGTAAACTGATACCGAGGAAGATTGATGCCAAAGCCCAAATCCCGAGAAAAACACCTGACAAACCCCATTGACACACCCTCCCTAGACGTGTCCCTAAGCGTGCCACCCTCATCTTGAAGCCTGCTGCTTCATTTAAAGATTTTATATTGCTGCATATCAACAGTACTGACACGCCCCCCAACAAGGGCGTGGCCCTTGGGCGTGTTCCACCTTTTTCGATGACTAACGGATTTCCGAAAAATGATTGAGACTTGATGTGCCTTACACGCCCCTCCTATACGGGCATGGCCCAGGGCGTGCCCACCGACGTATAGAAGAAATCATCTTTTTCCTATGAATTTAGCTCCTGAGGTCATCCTTGTACCTGACACGCCCCCTTACACGCCCTCCGCGAGCGTGACAGGGGGCGTGACTATCCCGAAAAAAGTTTATAAATTCTAGCCTCCCCCTTGTGTCCAGCAAGTAGTTTTAGGTTGAGAGGGGAGATGCTGCCCTTTTATTTAATGATGTAATTCATTCTCCTCCTCTTTCTCTTTTTCTCATTTTAAGCCTTTATTAATCCTAGTTTGTGTACTCCTGTAGTATTAGTTTTTGTAATTTCTTTAGAAGCTTAGTGTTGATGGTTGCTTAGTTTTCCTATTTCATTGCACTTGTAATCTTTTGTTTCAAGTTGTTACTCTTTTTTGTATCAATATAAAGTGCCCTTTTTACATTATTTTCATAATGTTCTTCTACCTATCTCTCTTCCTCCACTTCTCCATGATTAACTAATCCTACTTGTACTCGATCTTGATGATCCGAGGTTCTAGTTGATTAAGTTATGATGCTTTAAGTTTACTTTTTCTTTTTATGGTTTAGGACTTTTATTTAATTTTGAAAAAATCCTGTCTGGAGTTATATAATCGATATATAATTTCCATTTTTCTTCACTCTTAGCTAGCCGAGAGGCTCATAGTTTGAAGTGAACGCTCAAGAGTAAAGAGAGTTTCACTAACCCCTCGAGAGAGACAGGCGTTAAATTTCCCAAATTAGAGTGAAATCCAATAGTGGGGTTCACTGCGTAATGCGAGCTTTAGGTCTACGATTTGGACGAGAGTTCGGTCGGACCTTCCTAAACTCAGTTGGGCCCGACTTCGAGAGAAGCGTGTTCAAGCTTTAGGAACCTCCACGATCAAGGTCATTTACTCTGTTAAGTTAGGGTTTATTATCGCATTTTGATCTACTTTTGCCGAGGTGATTCTCGATCGATTACTTTACTATTTCATTGTTTCAACCCCTTATTGTAATCATTTTTAGTAGTTCTTTTTTAGCTGCAAGTAGTTCTCTTTTTAGCGCAAAAATTTCCTTTCTTAATCGCAATTAGTTTTCTTTTAACAAACCCTAAAACAATCTTTCGATAAGATAATAGTTTTCATGTGAGTAAGATTACTCAACGGTTCCCGGATTTTTAAAAGACACTTGTGTCCCCTAGCTACAGTTCTATAGGTATACTTGCCTAGTTTGATTGCTAGTTCAGTTTTTATTCTCTTCACGATTAGCAGACACCGAGTTTTTTGTGCCGATTCCGGGGAGTAACTTTTCTTGATAATTTGAAAACACGAACCTATTGCCCTTATCTCTTCTCTTTCTAACCATCTTTCTTAAAAATTCAAAAAATATTAACACTCTTAATAGAAACCCGCTTCACAATTTTTCTACACCACCTAACTCTCTCGAAAAGGGAAATGTGGCTTAAATACCACTATATTGTCTAGTACCTTGCAAACCCTTTATCGGGTAGCCCTTGGGAAGTTCGGGAGTTAAAACATTAAAAAATCTATTTCAAAAAAAATTAGTAGTTCTTTTTTTCTATTTTATTTTTTCTTTCTTTATCTTCTGTTCTCCTAGTTCATGACCCACGAAAATCCATCAGTTATTTTGGACTTGGACCACGAAATTGAGCGTACTCTTCGGAGAAGATCGCAATTTCAAGGCCCTACTCTCAAAATACCGGTTGAGGATTCCGAGTCATTTTCTACTCTAAGAATGGAAGAGCCCATTATAAAGGAAGACCTGAATAGGCCTATGTCCTATTATGCACGGCCGAATCTAGAGGGTATAGAATCAAGTATAGTTCGCCCTGCTATAGCTAATAATAATTTTTAACTTAAGCCTATAATAATTCAAATTTTGTTGCGGTATATACAATATGACGAACTTCAAGATGAAGATCTGAACACGCATATAGCTATCTTTCTTGAGATTTGTGACACCTTTAAAATCAATGGTGTTACAAATGATGCTATTAGGCTAATACTCTTCCCCTTCTCCCTTATAACCAAAGCTAAATAGTGGTTGATGACTCTGCCAAGAGGGAGCATCACTACTTGGGATCAACTAACCAAAAAATTTCTGACAAAATATTTTCTGCCAACTAAAACTGCAAAACTTAGGAATGATATTTCTGCATTTTGTCAAAAAGATTCTGAATCTCTATATTAATCCTGGGAAAGATTTAAAGAACTCAGTTGCGTGCTAGGGTTCGAAAAAAATAAACGCAACCGAACTATCAACCCGATGAGGCAAGTATACCTATCGAATTGTAGCAAGGGGACACAAGTGTCGTATTGAAATCCGGGAACTGTTGGCTATGCTTACTCACACGAACGCTATTATCTTATCAACAAAAAACTAGGGTTTTAGAAAATGTAAGTGCAGGGGAGAAAGTAAAGCTATACTAGAAAGAGAAACACTGCAATTAAGTAAAGCTATTAAGTAAAACGATTACTACGAAGGGTAGAAAATATGAAATGGAAATGCACTCGATCAAGATTCACCTCGGCTAAAAACGATTAAGAAAATGCGATAAAAATCTAAACTTAATAGGATAAAGGTCCTTGACCGTGGAGGTTCCTAAAGCTTGAACACGCTTCTCTCGAAGTCGTGCCCAACTGAGTTTAGGAAGGTCCGACCGACTCTCGTCTAAATCGGAGGCCTAAAACTCGCTTTACGCGGTGAACCCCACTATTGGATTTTACTCCAATCCGGGAGATTTGGACGTCTGCCTCTCTCGAGGGGTGCGTACAACTCCCTTTACTCTTGAATGCTCACTTCATTCTTTCGGCCTCTCGGCTAGCACAGAATGAAAGCAAAGGCGGAGAGTATATATAGAAAATATACCTCCAACCCGTGATTAATCAAGAGTAATTCAAGGCCCTAACCTAAAAAGAAAAGATTAATTAAAACATCATAACATAATCGCTCTAACCTCGGATCATCAAGATCGAGTACAAGGAGGATTAGTTAATCATTATGGAATGGAGGAAGGGGGATGAGTAGTAAAGCATAAGAACAACACAAGCTAAACAAGAACACAAGCTAAATACAAGCTAAACAAGAACACTTTTATTAATTAAAAGGGGCAAGCTACACTATTGAAAATAAAATTACAAGTGCATGAAATGGAAATCCTATTCTAGCCCAACAATTAGCACTAAGAAAGAGCAAAGATTACAAAGAAAGCATAAACAAGATAAGATTAAACTAGGGTTAAACAAAAATTACAAAGAGAGGGGGAGGGAGAGAGAGAGAAAGCATGAAAAAAAACCAAGAACCAAAGGGGCAGCACCTCCCCCTCTCAACCAAAGCTTGCTGAAATGGAGAGGGGGGTCTCAATTTATAGAATTTTTTCTCGGGTTGGTCACACCCTCCGACACGCCCTAGGGGGGCGTGTCCGGGGCGTGACAGTACTATGTTGACCTCGGGCTCTGGATTCTGGCGGGAGGGATGATTGCTTCGGTACGTCGGTGGTCACGCCCTAGGTCACGCCCGTGACAGGGGGGCGTGACAGGCACGTCATGTCCAAATCATTGGTCGGAAATCCGTCAGTCACCGAAAAAGGAGGGTGTCACGCCCATGTCACGGGCGTGACATAGGGCGTGACAGTACTGTTTGCGTGCTGTGGAGAAACGACATTTAATGCGGCGGCAGGCTTTGCGGTAGAGGGCGACACGCCCATAGTCACGCCTAGTGACATGCCCAGGGAGGGCGTGTCAGGGGGCGTGACAGCGGTTTTGACCGTTTTTCTATCCCTTCCAGCAGGAGTCCTCGTGATCGGGTGACACACCCTAGGTCATGCCCAGGGAGGGCGTGACAGGGGGGCGTGTCAGGTCATTTTGGCCAATTTTCTGGAAACCTGCAAAAAGACAAGAAAAAGTCAGCGGTAATAATATTTACATAAAAATGATACAAATAAACTAATAATAGACATGATTTGTACACTATAAAATAGAAAATACGATAATAGTTTATGCTACAAAACGTATTATCAAATTCCCCCAAGCTTAAGCTTTGCTTGTCCCCAAGCAAAAATATAAAAATTAGATATTTATAAAAAGGACTAATCAAAAAGTTCTAATTATGCCTACATAAGTACTATGCGAAATTCTAAGTAGGGAAAAGGTGAAATGTAAGTCTAAAACAATTATTTAGGTATGGTAAAACTTTTATAAACTTTACTCAATAAAAACAAATCATCCAAAATTTTAACGAGATTTTTTAAATGGATTTAAGCAAAGCAACAAAAATGAAAAACACACATTGAGTTGTTACTGGATGCAAGCAACGCATTATAATTATATCAATTTAATTATCAAAAATCTAGGTTTAAATCCAAAACTAAA
Organism: Platanthera zijinensis; assembly: GCA_039513925.1. Classification (NCBI taxonomy): domain Eukaryota; kingdom Viridiplantae; phylum Streptophyta; class Magnoliopsida; order Asparagales; family Orchidaceae; genus Platanthera; species Platanthera zijinensis. Next base: position 159,844,143 of record CM077092.1, read on the forward strand.
ACTGATTTACTGTTTTTCTTTTCTTAGTTGTTAAATAAAAATCAAAAAGCGTGAATCAAAAGGACTTAAATAGGACAAAAACGTTTGGTTTAGGAAAATGATTAGGAGTGGAATTCAAAGATAAACGTGAAGGTTTTAAAATCACACTAAACCAAAGCAAAGAGTTTCAAAAACTTTCATAAAAATATATACACATTTTTTTTCTTTTTCTTCTTTTTTTTAATTTTTTTTTTCTTTTTTTCAAAACAAAGGCCATAAATATTTTTATTTTCCTTTTTGAGCTGGCCAAACAAAAATAAACATCACTTTCAAACATACTTTTTTTTTCTAAAACCTTTCTCCCACAAAAATCACAAAATACCCTATCAAAATCGTCAAAATAATTTATGAAACTCAAAAAGGCTAGTGTGATTCGATAGATTGGAAATTTTGGCTTTGGTGAAACTGAAATGAAGGGAGGAGCTATCAAATGAAATCAGAAAAAGGCTCAAAAATGGCTAACTAGTGGTAAAAGTTTTTAGGTTGGCAAGAAAGCTCAAACTAAAACAAAAACGGCCTAAATCATTTTCACGCTTTTGAATTTATTTAAAATAAAGGTTTGAAAATTTTCAAAAAGCGAGTCCTAGATAATAAAAGAAGATTGATGAAATTAACTTGAAAATAGAAATAATAGGTGACTTGGATCGTTCACATCTACTACGTTATTCAAAAGTTGACTTTACAAAAATTATTCAAAAACGAAAAAGAAAATAGTGGATGATGAATTTTTGAGAAAGTAAAGGAAATAAAAAAACAAAAAACCATAATAGAAATGTGAGCTTTAGAAAAATATTTCACCTTAACATGCTACCGTGAATTAGAAACACAGCATGGCCAACATTTTACTTGTGAAACATAATTAAAAAGGACGATTAGAAATATTATAATTAACTAAGTTATTTATAGGAGATTTTGAGTAAAACAAAAACAAAAACTAGGGGTACTATTGAAATATCAAAATGTCTAAACCATTCAAAAACATATATATATATATTTTAATTTTGAGAAATATTCTCTTTTTTTGGAATTTTAGAAATTTTTCTCTTTTTTTTTGGAATTTTAGAAATTCATTTTTTTTATTTTGGAAATATTTAAAATATATACAAAAAGAAAAATATTTACACTAAGCAAAAATGAAGGAGGAAGTCCTCCCCCAAGCTTAAAATAGACATTGCCCTCAATGGCTAAAGAAGGGGATTGGAGAAGGAGAGAAAAATAATGTACAGAATTGAAAGACAGAATTGAAATACAGGTACTTCCCCGGATTTATTTGCTGCGAAAGCTGAGTGATGCCGCTCCTCCGAATGTCTTCTTTGGACTTTGTGATGGATTCAGCAATGTTGGAGCAGGCGATCGCAGAAGCTTCAGCTTGTCGGAGCCGTCCGAGGCAAAAATTGGTTAAAGCATCGTTGAGCTCGACGTATCAAAAAAATAATTTTGTCCAAAAATATTGTTGTCCCGAAATAAAATTGTCTTTAGCAAAAAATTAAAAGTTTCAGATTACAGTTCGTGAAGCAGAAACTTAATAATGTTTGGACTGACATCATCATCACCAGAAAAGTAGAGTTTAAGACGCTGACCATTCACTTTGAAATTTCCCTTATCAGGGTGAGAAATTAAAACAGTTCCATAAGGAAATACTTCTAAAACAGAAAACGGGCCAGACCAGCGAGATTTTAATTTGCCCGGAAATAAACGTAAACGAGAATTATATAAAAGGACTTGGTCGCCCGGCTTAAATTTTTTAGGGTGCCTTAAGTGTTTATCGTGTAAACGCTTCGTCTGCTCTTTATAAAGTTTATTATTTTCATAAGCATAAGAGCGCCACTCGTCGAGTTCATTTAGTTGAAATTTTCAAAGGTCACCGACTGAGTGGGGTTCGAAGTTTAAAAATTTTAAGGCCCAAAAGGCGCGGTGTTCTAACTCTACGGGCAGATGACACGATTTTCCATAGACCAGCCGATACGGCGTACATCCGAGGGCGGTTTTGTACGCTGTTCGGTAGGCCCATAAGGCATCGTCAAGTTTGGCTGACCAGTCTTTTCTAAAGTTGAAACAGTCTTTTCTAGTATTCTTTTTATTTCTCTATTAACTACTTCGACTTGTCCGTTAGTTTGGGGGTGGTAGGCAGTGGACAGCTTATGCGTAACGCCGTATTTGGTAAGGATTTTTGAAAATTGTGCGTTACAGAAATGGGAACCCCTATCGCTAACGATTGCGCGAGGCGTACCGAATCTAGAAAATAATTTTTTTAAAAACGTGACTACAACTCGGGAGTCATTCGTAGGAAGAGCTTGAGCCTCAGCCCATCGTGAAACATAATCAACAGCAACTAAAATATATTTGTTTCCGAAGCTAGAAGGAAGGGGCCCAACAAAATCAATTCCCCAGAGGTCGAAAATTTCATAATCTAAGAAATAATTTTGCGGCATTTCATTTTTATTAGAGATGTTGCCCGACCGTTGGAAACTATCACACCTGCTCACAAAGGCTTGCGCGTCTTTAAACAGGCTAGGCCAGTAAAAACCCGCGCAAAGCACCTTATGAGCGGTGCGAGCAGCTTGATAGTGCCCACCTGTCGGACCTTCATGCAAATGTTTTAAAATATCAATTCCTTCATCAAAAGAAACACATCTCCTTATCACTTGATCTGCACAAATTTTGAAAAGATGTGGGTCTTCCCTAAAGTAGTTCTTCAGCTCAGAAAAGAATTTCTTCTTTTGCTGAGAGGAGAACTCCTTTGGGAGCACCCGGGCCACTAGATAGTTGGCGATGTGCGCGAACCAAGGAGAAGTAGATGTATTAACTAAAAGCAGCTTCTCATCAGGAAAATAGTCATTAAAAGATTTTTCATTTAATTTTTCTATAAAGGGGTTATCTAATCTGGATAGATGGTCGGCGGCCAAGTTCTTGGCTCCTCGCTTATCACGGATCTCTAAGTCAAACTCCTGGAGGAGTAAGACCCAGCGAATCAAGCGAGGCTTGGCATCCGTTTTGGCAAGAAGGTACTTGAGGGCCGAGTGGTCCGTAAAAACAATGATTTTTGAAAGTGTAATGTAAGGGCGGAATTTATCAAAGGCGAACACTACAGCTAAGAGCTCCTTCTCGGTTGTGGTGTAATTTTCTTGTGCAGATGTGAGGGTTTTACTAGCGTAATAGATGGGGTGGAAGTTTTTAGATATGCGTTGACCTAACACGGCTCCCACCGCAAAACTACTCGCATCGCACATAATCTCGAATGGAAGGTCCCACACCGGAGCTATCATAATCGGTGCGTTAATTAGCTTTTCTTTAATTGATTCAAAGGCAGAAATACAAGAGTCATCAAAAATGAATGGAGCGTCTTTTTCTAAGAGATGGGTGAGGGGCTTTGTGATCTTGGAGAAGTCCTTTATAAAATGACGATAAAAACCAGCGTGGCCTAGGAAACTTCTTATAGCTTTTATGTTTGTAGGCGGCGGCAACTTCTCAATAACTTCTATCTTGGCAACGTCTACCTCAATACCTTTAGCAGAAATTTTATGACCCAAAACTAACCCTTCCCTCACCATAAAATGGCATTTTTCCCAATTTAGGGCAAGGTTAGTTTCTTCGCATCGTTCTAAGACTTTTTCGAGGTTTTCTAAACATCTATCGAAGGAATCGCCGAACACGGAGAAGTCGTCCATGAATACCTCCATAATGCTTTCTACGTACTTGTCAAATATTGCGAGCATACATCGCTGGAATGTAGCTGGCACATTGCGTAATCCAAATGGCATTCTTCGGTACGCGAAGGTGCCGAAGGGACAAGTAAACGTAGTTTTCTCTTGGTCCTCGGGAGAGATGGGTATTTGAAAGTACCCCGAGAGGCCATCGAGAAAACAATAAAAGCTATGGCCGGAGAGACGTTCTAAAATCTGGTCGATAAACGGTAAAGGAAAGTGGTCCTTGCGGGTGGCGTCATTTAACTTACGGTAATCTATACACATACGCCAAACCGTCACCGTCCGTGTCAGGATTAATTCATTATTCTCATTACTAACTACGGTTATCCCTCCCTTCTTGGGAACTAGCTGAATGGGGCTAACCCACTTACTGTCCGATATAGGGTAGATAATTCCTGCGTCTAATAGTTTCATAACCTCGCCCTTAACTACTTCTTTCATATTCGGGTTTATACGGCGCTGAGGTTGGATAGAGTTACGCGAATTATCTTCCATTAAAATTTTATGGGTACAGAAAGATGGGCTTATGCCCTTGATATCAGAAATTTGCCAAGCAATTGCCCGGCGATGCTTACGTAGAACTAGAAGAAGTTTATCGTTTTGCGTATCCGAGAGGTAGGTCGAAACAATAACTGGTAACTTGGAATCCTTTTCTAAGAAAGCATACTTAAGGTGTTCGGGGAGTTCTTTAAGTTCTAGGGTTGGGGGTTCTTCCTAAGAGGATTTTGAGATTCTTTCTTTTTCAAAAAGAATATCTTCATAAACTTTTTTATAAGGAACGTAATAAGGGGTGGGGCTAGCAGCCAAAACGGCTTCTTGTAGCGATTCAGTGGGAAGAACAGAGGAAGAACAAAACTTAGAAAATTCCTCCGAAGAGTTATAGCTTTCGCTTGCTCTCTCGGGTTGGGTTCGGTATTGGAAGGAAGAGACCCTGTGGGTCGCTCAGAAATTATTTTCGCGAGCTATCCTACCTGATTTTCTAGACTTTTTACGCTTCCGGTTAAAGTTCTTATAGTGGCGTCATTTGTGGTGATATATTTGGAAAGTAATTCCTCCAAGCTTGGAGGTTTTGGGTAATTTTGAAAAGGTGGTGATGTTGGTGCAGAAAAATCATTTTGTGGGGGTGGGCGCATCGCATTTGATGGATTACTCCATGAAAAGTTTGGGTGATTTCTTAAAGTGGGGTTATAATTATTCGGAATATTAAAACCAGGCGGATGAAAATTCGCAGCAGAAAAATTATTAAAAGCAGTTCTAGGCATATTATTAACATAATCTAAATGTTCTGGAGTAGGGGTTGCAGATTCCCATACCTGAGGGGCGGAGGCAGCAGTCATCTCCGTTATCTTTTTGCTTAGGATTTCTACTTGCAGAGCGAGCTGGGAGACGTTGTCCACTTCATAGATACCTGCAGGCTTGTTCGGGCGAGACCTAGGCACATTCCACTAATAAGTGTTCATGTCCATGTCCTCAAAAAGCTCAAGAGCGGCTTCCGGGGTCTTATAATTTAAAGTACCGCCAGAAGCTGCGTCTATCATTTGCTTCGTGCTTTGATTTAGCCCGTTATAAAACGTCTGCACTTGTAACCATACAGGCAGCGCGTGATGTGGGCATCGTCTTAATAATTCTTTAAATCTCTCCCAGGTTTCGTATAGGGTTTCAGAGTCTATTTGTCCGAAGGCTGAGATGTTGTTCCTAAGTTTTGCAGTTTTAGCTGGCGGAAAATACTTCGCCAAAAAATTTTCAGTTAATTCATTCCAAGTCGTTATGCTATTTTTCGGAAGTGTGTTTAGTCCACTGCTTAGCTTTAGTTCTTAGAGAGAAGGGGAAGAGTCTCAGCCTGATCGCATCATTTGTGACACCATTTATCTTGAAGGTGTCGCAAATTTCAAGAAAGCTAGCTATATGTGCGTTCAGATCTTCATCCTGAAGTCCGTCAAATTGCACATATTGCTGCACCATTTGAATTATGCTAGGCTTTAATTTGAAGTTATTATTTGCTATAGTAGGGCAAACTAATACTTGATTCTGTTCCCTCGAGGTTCGGTCGTGCATAATAGGACATAGTCCTTTGCACGGCCTCATCTACGTTGGGTTCTTCCATTCTTAAAGTAGCAAATGACTCGGACTCCTCAACCGGCACTTGGATAGTAGGACCTTGAAATCGCGATCTTCTCCGAAGAGTACGCTCAATTTTGTGGTCCAAGTCCAAAATGACCGACGGACTCCCGCGGGTCATGCACTAAAAGAACAGAAAAGAAGAAGAGGAAGAGAAAAAGGATAAACTAGAAAAAAGATTAGAATTTTTTTTTTCTTTTTGAAATAGATTTTTTTTATAGATTAACTACCGAACTTCCCAAGGACTACCCCGTGAAGGGTTCGCAAGGTACTAGACAAGACAGTGGCGCTTAAAGCCCTTTGCCCTTTTCGAGAGAATTAGGTGGCGTAGAGAAATTGTGAGGTTGGTTACTATTAAGAGCGGTGATAAATTTTTTTTTTTGATTTTTAAAATTTTAAAGAAAGAGGATGAGAAAGAGAAGAGATAAAATTAATAGGTTCGTGTTTTCAAAATATCAACGGATGTTGGGTCCCCGGCAATGGCGCCAAAAACTTGTTGCGCGCTAGGGTTCGAAGAAAATAAACGCAACCGAACTAGCAACCCGATGTGGCAAGTATACCAATCGAATTGTAGCAAGGGGACACAAGTGTCGTATTGAAATCCGGGAACTGTGGGCTATGCTTACTCACACGAACGCTATTATCTTATCAACGAAAAACTAGGGTTTTAGAAAATCTAAGTGCAGGGGAGAAAGTAAAGCTATACTAGAAAGAGAAACACTGCAATTAAGTAAAGCTATTAAGTAAAACGATTACTACGAAGGGTAGAAAATATGAAATGGAAATGCACTCGATCAATATTCACCTCGGCTAAAGACGATTAAGAAAATGCGATAAAAATCTAAACTTAATAGGATAAAGGTCCTTGACCGTGGAGGTTCCTAAAGCTTGCACATGCTTCTCTCGAAGTCGTGCCCAACTGAGTTTAGGAAGGTCCGATCGACTCTCGTCTTAATCGGAGGCCTAAAACTCGCTTTACGCGGTGAACCACACTATTGGATTTTACTCCAATCTGGGAGATTTGGACGCCTGCCTCTCTCGAGGGGTGTGTACAACTCCGTTTACTCTTGAATGCTCACTTCATTTTTTCGGCCTCTCGGCTAGCCCAGAATGAAAGCAAAGGCGGAGAGTATATATCGAAAATATACCTCCAACCCGTGATTAATCAAGAGTAATTCAAGGCCCTAACCTAAAAAGAAAAGATTAATTAAAACATCATAACATAATCGCTCCAACCTCGGATCATCAAGATCGAGTACAAGGAGGATTAGTTAATCATTATGGAATGGAGGAAGGGGGATGAGTAGTAAAGCATAAGAACAACACAAGCTAAATAAGAACACAAGCTAAACACAAGCTAAATAAGAACACTTTTATTAATTAAAAGGGGCAAGCTACACTATTGAAAATAAAATTACAAGTGTATGAAATGGAAATCCTATTCTAGCCCTACAATTAGCACTAAGAAAGAGCAAAGATTACAAAGAAAGCATAAACAAGCTAAGATTAAACTAGGGTTAAACAAAAATTACAAAGAGAGGGGGAGGGAGAGAGAGAGAGAAAGCATGAAAAAAAAACCAAGAACCAAAGGGGCAGCACCTCCCCCTCTCAACCAAAGCTTGCTTAAATGGAGAGGGGGGTATCAATTTATAGAATTTTTTCTCGGGTTGGTCACGCCCTCTAACACGCCCTAGGGGGGCGTGTCAGGGGGCGTGACAGTACTATGTTGACCTCGGGCTCTGCATTCTGGCGGAAGGAATGATTGCTTCGGTACGTCGGTGGTCACGCCCTAGGTCATGCCCGTGACAGGGGGGCGTGACAGGCACGTCATGTCCAAATCATTGGTCGGAAATCCGTCAGTCACCGAAAAAGGAGGGTGTCACGCCCATATCTCGGGCGTGACATAGGGCGTGACAGTACTGTTTGCGTGCTGTGGAGAAACGGCATTTAATGCGGCGGCAGGCTTTGCGGCAGAGGGCGACACGCCCATAGTCACGCCTGGTGACACGCCCAGGGAGGGCATGTCAGGGGGCGTGACAGCGGTTTTGACCATTTTTCTGTCCCTTCCAGCAGGAGTCCTCGGTATCGGGTGACATGCCCTAGGTCACGCCCAGGGAGGGCGTGACAGGGGGGCGTGTCAGGTCATTTTGGCCAATTTTCTGGAAACCTGCAAAAAGACAAGAAAAAGTCAGCTGCAATAATATTTACATAAAAATGATACAAATAAACTAATAATAGACATGATTTGTACACTATAAAATAGAAAATACGATAATTGTTTAGGCTACAAAACGTATTATCAAATTCTTAAGACGATGCCCCCTTCACGCGCTGCCTGTATGGTTACAGGTGTACACGTTTTATAACGGGCTAAATCAAAATAAAAAGCAAATGATAGACGCGTCATCCGGTGGTACTTTAAACCACAAACCCCGGAAGGATCTCTTGAGCTTTTCGAGGACATGGACATGAACACATATTAGTATAATGTGCCTAGGTCCCATCCAAACAAACCTGCATGTATCTTTTAAGTAGATAACGTCTCCCAGCTAGCTCTGCAAGTGGAATTATTAAGTAAAAAGATAACGAAGATGATTGCTGCCTCCGCCCCTCAAGTATGGGAATCTGCAACTCCTCGCGAATGATTAGATTATGTTAACAATATGCCTAGGAATGCTTTTCTTAATTTTTAGCTGCTAATTTTCCTACGTCGGGCTTCTCTTTTCCGAATAGTTATAATCCCTCTTAACGAAACCACCCAAATTTCTCGTGGAGAAACCCATCGAACGCAATGCACCCACCACCGAAAAATGATTTTCTGAACCACCTCCACCTCTTCAAAATAATCAAAAACCTTCAAGCTTGGAGGAAATGTTTTCAAAATATATGAATGATAATGACGCAACTATAAGAATCCTAGCCATATCCGTTAAAAATCTAGAAAATCAAGTAGGAAAACTAGCTAAAATTATATATGAGAAACCCGTCGGGTCTCTTCCTTCCAATACCAAGCCCAACACGAGAGAGAAAGCGAAAGCTATAACTCTTTAGAGTGGGGAGCATGTTTCTGGTATGGTTAGCGAAGAGCCCGAGGCAAGCTTCGCCCCCATTTTGAATATTCCACCACCTGCTGAAAAATAAGTTATCACTCTGCCCTCTGCTTTAGAAAAAGATCTCGCTCCACCACCTATTTTTAAAAATGATCCAACTCAACCATACCCTTCCTAACTTAACAAATAACGTCTTGATGATTAGTATACCCGCATCTCAGAAATGTTTAAGTAAATCAACATAAATCTACCCTTCCATGAAGCGATCTCACAGATGCTGAAGTACGCTAAGTACCTTAAGTACCTCCTGATTAATAAAAAGAAGTTAGAGAACTTGTCACACATCACGCTAAATGCCGAGTGATCTGTTGTCTAGACAAACGGTTTACCAAAGAATATTAGTGATCCGGATAGTTTTTCTATTCTGTTTATCTTTGGTGATATTTTTGTCAAGCACACATTGGCCGACTTTGGTGCAAGTATCAACCGTATGCCCCTCTCATTATTTAAGTAAGTTAGGAATTGGTAGCCTCAACCGCACGCATATGAGTATCCAGCTCAATGATAGATCTATTAAGTCCCTGTTAGGAATAGTGGAGGATGTTCTAGTCAATGTCGACAAATTAATCTTCCTTAGTGGATTTCATCATATTGGACATTGAAGAAGATGTCGAGGTTCCCCTGATCATTGGCCGACCCTTCCTTACCACATCCCAAGATATAATTGACGTAAGTAATGGCAAGCTCTTCCTACAATTTGGCGACGATGAAGCGACCTTCTCTATCACCCTTTCGATGAAAAATACCCTGGAGAACGATGACTCTAATTTTTTCTTAGATACCCTAAGTGATGAATCTTCCTACAGCATTTCTGACGATGAATTTTCCGATTTTTGTTTTTCCTCAACTCTTCCTACTGAAAGTCTACCAGAAACCGCCATGGCCATTGATTCACCAACTTCAAATTTTTTCGTATAAGTTAAAAGTCTACGAAGATATTATTTTTGAAAAAGAAAGAACTTCTAAAACATATTATGAAGAATCCCCTACCCTAGAATTAAAAGAACTACCTGAACATCTCAAGTATGCCATCCTAGAAAAAATTCCAAACTACTAGTGATAGTTTCGGCCTACTTATTTGAATTACAAAATGACAAACTCCTTCTAGTATTACGCAAACATCGCCGAGCTATTGCCTAGCAAATATCTAATATCAAGGGCATAAACCCATCTTTTTGCACCCACAAAATCCTAATGGAAGATAATTTACGTAATTTAATCCAACCTCAGTGTCGTATAAATCCAAATATGAAAGAAGTCATAAAGGGCGAGGTTATGAAGCTGTTGGACGCAGGAATTATCTATCTTATTTCAGATAGTATGTGTGTTAGCCCTGTCCAGGTAGTGCCCAAAAAGGGAGGAATAACTATAGTTAGTAATGAGAATAATGACTTAATCCCAACACAGACGGTGATGGGGTGGCGAATGAGTATTGATTATCATAAGTTAAACTACGCCACCCACAAGGACCAGGAGAAAACTATGTTTACTTGTCTCTTTGGCATATTCGCTTATCGAAGAATGTCGTTTGGATTATGCAATGTTCCAGCTAAATTACAGCAATGTATGCTCTCTATCTTTGACAAGTACGTAGAAAGCATTATGGATGTATTATGGATGATTTCTCCGTGTTCGGCGATGTCTTTGATAGTTGCTTAGAAAACCTCGAAAAAGTCTTACAAAGATGCGAAGAAACTAACCTTCCCTAAATTGGGAAAAATGCCAATTTATGGTGAGGTAAGGGTTAGTTTTGGGCCATAAGATTTCTGCGAGTGGAATTGAAGTAGAAATTATTAAGATAGAAGTTATCGAGAAGCTGTCGCCGCCTACGAACGTCAAAGCTATAAGAAGTTTCTTAGGACATGCTGGTTTCTACTGCCGCTTCATAAAAGACTTCTCCAAAATCACCAAACCACTTACTCATCTTCTGGAAAAAGATGCCCCCATTCATTTTTGATGAACCTTGCCTATTTGCCTTTGAAATAATTAAAGATATGTTAATTAATGCCCCTATTATGATAGCTCCGGTGTGGGACCTTCCCTATGAGATAATGTGCGATGTGAGTAGTTTCGTGGTGGGAGCCGTAGTAGAACAACGATTATCTAAAAACTTCCACCCCATCTACTATGAAAGTAAAACACTTACATTGGAATAAGAGAATTATACCACAATCGAGAAAAAGATCTTAGCAATTATTTTTCGCTTTTTATAAATTCCATCCATATATTACGCTTTCCAAAAATATCATTTTTACGGACCACTCGGCCCTCAAGTATCTTCTTGCTAAGATGGATGCCAAGCCATGCCTGATTCGTTGGGTCTTACTCCTCCAAAAGTTTTACTTTGAAATCCATGATAAGCGAGGAGCTGAGAATTTGGCCGCCAACCCTCTCTCACGATTAGATAATCCATATATAGAAATTTTAGATGAAAAATTTTTTAATGATTATTTTTTTGATGAGAAGCTGATTTCAATTAAGACTTCTCCCTCTCCTTAGTTTGCACATATAGCCAATTATTTAGTGGCTCGTGTGCTCACAAAAGAGTTCTCCTCTCAACAAAAGAAGAATTTCTTTTCTTAGTTGAAGAACTATTTTTTGGAGGACCAACATATTTTTCGAGTTTGTGCGGACTAGGAGATAAGGAGATGTGTCTCTTTTGAAGAAGGATTAGATGTTTTAAAAAATTTGCATGAAGGACTGGCTGGTGGTCACTATCAAGCTGCTCGAACTGCCCACAAAGAGCTTTACGCGGGCTTTTAATGGCCAAGCATGTTTAAAGACGTGCAAGCCTTTGTGAGTAAGTGTGAGAGTTGCCAACGGTCGGGAAATATGTCCAATAAAAATGAAATGCCGCAAAATTATTTCCTCGAGTGCGAAGTTTTCGACCTCTGGGGAATTGATTTTGTTGGCCCACTTCCTTCTAGCTTCGGAAACAAATACATCTTTATTGCCTTCGATTATGTTTCACGATGGGCTGAAGCCCAAGCTCTTCCAACTAACGACGCCCATAGTCGTAATTATGTATTTGAAAAAAATATTTTCTCGATTCGGTACGTCGCGAGCCATCGTTAGCGATAGGGTTTCACAAATTTGTAACGCGTAGTTTTCCAAAACTCTTATAAAATATGGCGTTGCGCATAAGCTTTCAACTGTCTACCACCCCCAAACTGACGGGCAAGTCGAAGTAGTGAACCGAGAGATAAAAAGAATTTTAAAAAAGGCTGTTTCAACTTCTAGAAAAGACTGGTCAACAAAATTAGATGATGCATTTGGGCTTACCTAACAACATACAAAACCTCCATCGGTTGTACGCCGTATCAGTTTGGTTATGTAAAATCGTGCCATTTACCCGTAGAATTAGAACCCCATGCTTTTTGGTCCTTAAGGTTTTTAAATTTCGATACCCACTCTGTCGGCGACCATAGAAAATTTCAACTTAATGAACTCGACGTGTGGCGCTCTTACGCATACGAAAATAAAAAATTTTATAAAGAGCAGACGAAGCATTTTCACGACAAACACATAAGGCACCCAAAAACCTTCAAGCCGGGCGACCAAGTTCTTCTTTATAATTCTCGATTACGTTTATTTTCGGACAAGTTAAAGTCACTTTGGTCTAGGCAATTTTCTGCTAAACAAGTTTTTTCGTATGCCACTATTTTAATTTCTCACCCTGATAAGGGCGATTTCAAAGTAAATGGTCAGCGTCTTAAACTGTATTTCTGTGGTGATGTCAGTCTGAAATGCATTAATGTTATTCTGTATGATCTGAATTTTGGAGAATTTAAGACTTTTTATTGGTTAAAAACTTCAAATATTATTTTGGATATTTTTATTATTTTGGACAATATATTATTTTGTTGTGTCGAGCTCAAACGATGTTGTAAACAAAGGGCGCTCTTGGGAGACAACCCAAGTTATCTTTTATGTTTTCTTTATTTTACGCATTTTTGCCCCGGACGGCTCCGACAAGCTGAAGCCTTTGTGATCGCCTGCACCAACGCTGCTGATTCAATCACGAAGTCCAAAGAATATATTTCATGAGGTTCCAAAGCGCAAGCATGGGTGAGCGGCATCAATCAACATTCGCAGCACATAAATCCGGGGATGTACCTGTTTTTAAATTCTGTACTTTCATTTCTATTTTAATTTCTCTCTCTCCTTCCCCTCCTTTCTCCATTAAGGACAATGTCCATTTTAAGCTTGGTGGAGGATTATCTCTTTCTCTTATCTTTATTTTGTTTCCTTTAAAAAAAAATCAAAGTCAAATTTATTTTTATTTATAAATCTTAAAAATTAAAAATATATAATATCTTTAAAAAAAGAGAATATTTCAAGATAAAAAAAAATTATTATGTTATTTGTTTTTACTTAAATAGGTTAAACTAATTTTTGTATTTCAATAGTACCCCTTGTTTTTGTTTTGTTTTTCTCAAAATTCAATATAATGACTTAGGTAATTATAATCTTTCCTATTGTTCTTTTTAATTAAGTTTCACATGTAAAATGTTGGCCATACTGTGTTTCTAATTTACGGTTGCATGTTAACGTGAAATGTTTTTCTAAAACTCGCATTTTATTATGGTTTTCGTTCTTTATTTTCTTTACTTTCTTGAAAATCTTTCATCCACTATTTTAATTCTCGTTTTTGGATAATTTTTGTAATGTCAACTTTTGATTAGCGTAGTATATGTGAACGATCCAAGTCGCCTATTATTTCTATTTTCAATATAATTTCATTAGTCTTCTTTTATTATCTAGGATTTGCTTTTTGAAATTTTTCAAAACTTATGCTTTAGATAAATTTAAAAAACATGAATTATATTTAGGCCGTTTTTGTTTTTGTTTGAGCCTTCTTGCCAACCTAAAATTTTTATCCCTAGTTAGCCGCTTTTGAGCCTTTTTCGATTTCAATTAATAGCTCCACTTATCATTTCATGTTCACCAAAGCTAAAATTTTCTAACTTATCCAATCACACTAACCTTTTGAGTTTCATAAAAAAATCATGATTATGATAGGGTTATTTCGTGATATACTTGTAGAACTTTTTGAAAACGTATGCTCAAAAGAAGTGTTTACTTTTATTTGACAATTTTCAAAATGAAAAGAACAATTATTTTTGGCCTTTGTTTTGAAAAAAAGGAAAGAAAAGAAAATGAAAAAGAAAAGGAAAGAAAAATATTTTATTTATGATGAAATTTTTGAAACTCTTTATTTTGGTTTAGTGTGATTTTTGAACCTCCTTATTTATCTTTTAATTACACTCCTAATCATAATCTTAAACCAAATGTTTCGGTCCTAATAAGCCCTTTTGATTAATGTTTTTAAATTTTAATTATTATCTAAGTAAAGAAGAAAAGTAAAATAGTAAAGTTTTTGATTTAAATTTAGATTTTTGTTATTTGATCGATATAGTTATAGTGTGTCTCTTGGATCTAATAATAATTAAATGTGTTTTTTCATTTCGTTGCCTTGCTTAAATTTATTTAAAGAATTTTGTTAAAATTTTGGATGATTTATTTTCGCTAGTAAAGTTTATAAATTGTTAAACCATATTTAAGTAACTATTTTATGTTTACGTTTCACCTTCTCCCTACTTCGAATTTCGCATAGTACTTGTTTAAGTATAATTAGAACTTTTTGATTAGTCACTTTTTATGTTTGCTAGTTTTTATATCTTAACTTGGGGACCAGCAATGCTTAAGCTTGGGGGAATTTGATAATACGTTTTGTCATCTAAACTATTATGCTATTTTTAGGTTTTTTATACACGAATAATGTCTTGTTAGCTTTTATATTGACCTCCTTTTGTATATATTATTGCCACTAATGATTTCTCTTCTTTTTTCCATTTTTCTCAGTTTTCGGCCAAAATGAGCTGACACGCACCCCTGACATGCCCTCCCTAGGCGTATCACTAGGCGTGTAACCTGATCCCGAGGAAGATTGATGCCAGAGCCCAAATCCCGAGAAAAACACCGGACATGCCCCACTGACACACCCTCCCTTGGCGTGTCCTTGGGCGTGTCACAATCATCCCGAAGCCTGCTGCTTGCATTTAAAGACTCTTCGTTGTTGCACGTCAATAGTACTAATACGCCCTACTACACAGGCATGGACCTAGGGCGTGTTCCACCTTTTTTGACGGCTGACGGATTTCTAACCAATGCTTTAGACTTGACGTGCCTTACACGCCCCTCCTACACAGGCGTGGCCCGAGGCATGCCCACTAACGTACAGAAGAAATCATCATTTCCGTCAGAATTCAACTTCCAGGGTTAACCCCGTACATGACACGCCCCCCTAACACGCCCTACCCAGGTATGACAGGGGGGCATGACCATCCCGAAAAATTCTATAAATTCAGGTCTCCCCCTTGTGTCCAGCAAGTAGTTTTAGGTTGAGAGTGGAGGTGCTGCCCTTTTATTTCCTGAACTCTTTCATGCTCCTCCTCTTTCTCTTTTATTCATTTTAAGCCTTTCTTAATCCTAGTTTGTGTACTCCTTTAGGATTAGTTTTTGTAATATCTTTAGTAGCTTAGTGTTGATGCTATCTTAGTTTTCTTATTTCATTGCACTTGTAATCTTTTGTTTCAAGTTGTAACTCTTTTTTACTATTAATATAAAGTGCCCTTTTACTTTGTTTTCATAATGTTCTTCTACACATCTCTCTTCCTCCACTTATCCATGATTAACTAATCCTCTTTATACTCGATCTTGATGATTCGAGGTTTGAGTTGATTAAGTTATGATGCTTTAAGTTAACTTTTTCTTTTTAGGGTTTAAGCCTTTGATTTACTTTTGAAAAAATATTGTTTGGACTTACATCATCGATATATAATTTCAATATTTATTTTAACTCTTAGCTAGCCGAGAGGCTTGTAGTTTGAAGTGAAAGCTCAAGAGTAAAGATAGTTGCATGCACCCCTCGAGAGAGGCAGACGTTAAATCTCCTGGATTGGAGTGAAATTCACTAATGGGGTTCACCGCATAAAGCGAGCTTTAGGTCTCCGATTTGGGCGAGAGTTCGGTCGGACCTTCCTAAACTCAGTTGGGTCGGACTTCGAGAGAAGCGTGTTATAGCTTTAGGAACCTCCACGGTCAAGGTCCTTTACCCTATTAAGTTAGGGTTTATTATCACATTTTTGATCAACTTTTTCCGAGGAGATTCTCGATTGAGTACTTTACTATTTCATCGTTTCAACTCCTTGTTGTAATCATTTTTTATAGTTCTTATTTAGCTGCAAGTAGTTCTCTTTTTAGCACAAACATTGTGTTTCTAAATCGCAATTAGTTTTCTTTTAACAAACCCTAAAACAATCCTTCGATAAGATAATAGTTTTCGTTTGAATAAGATTACTTAATAGTTCCCAGATTTTAATACGACACTTGTGTCCCCTAGCTGCAGTTCGATAGGTATACTTGCCTTGTTTGATTGCTAGTTCTGTTTTTATTCTCTTCACGATTAGGAGCCACCAGGTCTCGCCTGCATCACTCACAGGGAATTCTGAGGCGATCTCCTTGCCTTTAGCGAGAGTTGTTATTTGTTGCTTCTTAGGAAGTGGAGGAATGGAGGAGTCGGGCTTTCGCTTCTAGCCGCTTGATCCAGGCAGAAATTTTGTCGGGCTTCTGCAGGCAACAATAGTAGCCTCAGCGCATGCCCTCTCGGAAGAGAGTACAGTAAATGGAAGGTTGGAGGGGAGATCTCGCACCCTTGCACATGCATCATAAGTTAGAAAAATTCCAAAGCATGTAATATTTAAAGATGAGCGAATACAAGAACAACTTTCCCCGATGAGAATGTGAAGCAATGTGTGACGTTCCTCCTGAAGAAGGGAACGTCCAAATCCTTCCCACAGAGTAATTGGTGAAGCTTGGCCTCATGATCATCGAGACTGGGAGGGCGATATATAGATTCTTCCTGTTGGATCTGCGAGAGCGGGAGGTTGCCGAAATATCCAGAGAAAAAATGAATTTCTTGACCCATTTATGATTTTTGTAGGCAAAACCTTTTGCATGAGATTATTGCCAGGAGAAGAAGGCGACCCCATCCAGCTTGGGGGAAAAATTAAATAGTTTGCTGAAGATGGGGAGCCTGAATTCCATCCGCTCTAACCGCACGGTAGCAAGAGAATGCGACCAGTAGTGCTATGAATTAGGGTTGAGCTGGGCGGGATCCACGCCAAAGTAGCGAAGGGCTTGGAAGATCTTCCACCTAATGGGGAGACACAACCCTACTTCGAAGTGCTCGACAGGGATGGTGAGATCACAGGGCAAGAAGTGGTTGATTTCCTCATCTCTCCCTGGGTGTCGGGCTGTGAATTCTTGCGGGATGAAGAGGTTGACAAGCAACCGATACTCTTCTCTGGAAAAGTTGTAATTCACAAAAGGATAATCAGCGAATGCGGCCGCGCATTTGGTTCATCCTTCATCTTCACCTATCATCTTGCTAAGAAGGAGAAGGAGAGAAAAGAGGCGAGTACAATAGAAAGAAAGTTTGCGCTGGAGTCTGAGGTTATTGAATACAATAATTAACACTGTAGGTGAGGCCCTATTTAAAGAAATTTTGTGCGGGAAAGTGCCCAGGCAGGAAAAAGTGTGGATAGCTTATTTTCTAGATCTCAGATCAGATCCTGTCCTGGACCTAGGTGAGATCTCACGCTCCCGCATTCGTGCCATGGAACTAAGCATGGAGAACAACAAAAGTAAAGACTCGCGAGAATAGGAAGAATAAATAGCTAAAAAGAAAAGGAAGATCAAGCAAAGAATATACAGTCATCACATTGTTTACACTCGACATAAGGGCCGGTAGTTATTATTACATAGCTCAAAATAAAATAGAAGCTCAAGCGGGAAGGTGAGTGCCAGTAGGCCCACTAGGGGCCATTACTGTCGACCCTGGCCTCTCCTTCCCGCCCCAGGCATCGCAAAAGTAAAATAAAGAGAGCGCATGGTTTGAAGTTCCCGCTGAGCAAGGTGCAGTTGATCCTCGACTCTCGCGAGATAAAGGCTGGGGTAGTCTAACCCGCCGCCTGCTTCTTCCCTAGGTTGGCGATCAATTGCGTGTAACTATTCTCTAAGATAAGAGGCCGCTTCTCGGCATACTATTGGTTTTCCAACATTTGGTTGGAAATCAAGCGCAGCAGCAAAGATTGCTTCTGGAGTATCTTCACCAGCTGCCGCTTCATCCCCTCGGCATCCTTCAGGTCACCTAAGTATTCGGCAATCGAGCCCATAGAAGGGAGATGAGAGATATCCTCCTCGTTAATGTCAACATTAGTGGATGAGATCTCACAGAACCCTGCGCAAAGTGGCATTAGATACGCCTAGTTTTCGCACCTTACGGTAAGCAAGTAAGGTTTGGTACCGGATCCAGTGCTCGCATCCTTATCGAAAGGTCGGCGAGAAGTGTCGGGTCATCCTTCGAAGGGAGTGTTGAATGTTATTTTACCTTTCACAAGCCCCAGGGGAAAGGTTGTTTGTTGAATGGCAGAAGTGTTGACCTACAAAGGGAGGATGGGCATGGCACTCGCTGGATGTGGAAGGCTCAAGGCGGGATCCAAAGTTTTTTGGTGGGCAGGGGATCTCAGCTCGGGAACTCTCAACCTCGCATTTCCCAAAGGGGGAGCTGCGAAGAAAAGGTGGGTGAGCAATATGGTGAAAGTCTTAAAGATAAAAGAAGTCTTACATTTTTCTCACAGGGGAGCATCCGGCTTCAACATTTGGAGTGAAGAGGAGATCTCGCGGGCACCCACATCGTTCCTTGCTCCATGCGAGTGTGGTTCGGCACTCACTTCCCCAACTTCTTTTTTCCTTCAGCAAAATTAGCGGTCAGAGCCTCAGTGTCCTTTACCCAAGCAAGCAATTGAAGGCGACTGAACATACCGGAGGAATCTCGGAGTTAGAAGGCTCCTGCAAGACAGACTCTTCTCTGGTCAGATTGCGTTTGACTACCTTTGCTTTCTTCATCTTCGGGGATGATCCGAGAACTTTGCGCGTAAGCCAGGAGGGCGAATGAACCCATCAAGGTCTTGTCCTTGGCACGAACAGTGTTAAGCCCATCCAGAGCTTCCTTCGAGAGTGACATTTTCGCGGAGGGGAGAACCATAGAGGTTGAGAAAGGGCATGGGAGCCTCGACCCCCATTGATAATATTTATAGATCCTTGGAGGGGCCGACAAAAGATTCCTTTCTAGGTCAACGAGCACTCATCGAATATGTAGGGTTGGATGATTCTTTATAATCTTTGCAAAAGCTCGCAAAGAGTAGGGATTATGTACAACCATGGATTCGCTGAGTAGGCTCTCCCAGGAATGTCCAGGGCATTATTGGGCAGAGTCCTATGAATAACAGCTAGGCGAGTGAGATAGGCTAACCTGTACTCACCCATCCCCCTAAAGGGGCATTCACATAAATCAGGGAGGGGGTATTCGCATAAACCACAAGCGAGTGCAATCTTCATCACGCACTCGCCCAAACCTCGTGCCTCAGCGCGCATGCAGAACAAACTCTCGCCCAGCAAGGTGAATGGTTGCTTATGTGGGCACCAACCTTTTAGAGAGAATCAAGGAGGCTAGTGCATCGTTCTCCTAACATTCACTCCATTAGGAGAGTGGTTCCCCATAGACCACATGCCTAGTGGGTTCAAGGGCGTGTCACGGGTCATTCACCCCGAAACTATAAAGTGGGACGGGTGACTTTTTAAGCCAAGTCTGGGACTTGGAGCAGGTGTCATGGGCGTGTCACGGGAATGACACGGGCGTGTCACGGGCGTGTTCGGCCACGGGTCATGTGGTCAACGTTTTGACGATCGGCGATCGTCGAGTAGAGGCACACGGCCTGGGACACGGGCGTGTCCCAGGGCGTGTCACGCTAGGGATTTTTCATGAGTCATGTACACGAGCAATGATACGGGCATAAACACGGGCGTGTCACATGTGACACGGGCGTGTCGGGTGCCATGTCGCAGGCCGTGTACTCCTCGGGAAACAAGTGTTGGTAGTCGCACACGAGGCGTGACACAGGGCCTTGACACGGCCGTGTCACATGTGACACGGGCGTGTCGGAGGCCGTGTCAAATTCCGTGTACTGGTTAGAGCGTCGGGCTAGACGGCGAATTGGCGACACGGCCCTGGACACGGGCGTGTTGCAGGCCGTGTTCGGCCCAGATTTTGTATTTTAGGCCCCGATCGTGGCCGTTCGTTTTCTTATGTTGGGATCTGACGGTGGGGAGTTGGTGCTGGCAGTTTAAACCCGGAAATAGGGTTTAGAAGCCCTCATTTCACTTGGCCATTCTCTTTCTGCAAGTCTAGAGAGAAGGGAGAGCAAGGAGGAGGAAGAAGCCCAAGATCCGGTCATCGACAGAGCTTCGGAGCTCCAAATCGCGAGCCGTCTTCGGATCCGCGGAGGCGAGTAGATTGCGGTGCTTTTCATCCTGGTGGATTTCCATGGCGCCGAGGAAAAACGCAAGGGTAACGATTCTCATCCTAGGGCATGTGAAGCCCTCTTTTTTTTGCATAGGAAGCCCTCTCTCACGAGTGAGCGAAGAGTTGAGGCATTCCTTGGGGTAGATATGTAAAGTCCCCCTTGTGTAGAGTCCATATGCGTAAACAGGCATATGCATTGTGTGTGAAGCCTATCCGAACAAGTTGGTCGGGATTGGTGATGTTGCATTGCATTTGAACCGGGGAAGACTCCGGGTGTTTGGGCGTTTTCGGGTTTTCTACATGGTAGATTGCAATAGGGAGCCTTAGAGATTAACTCAAAGGTGCACCCGGAAAATTGGGCAAAAGCATGCTTTACAAACATGGTGGCCGGGAAGCCAACGTGAACATAACCGGGTTATGTTATTATTGTGGTGGAAACGGGACTCGGTGAGTCTTTACCTGCGCATATGGCTTAAATTGTCCATTGCGGTGTGAGCACGGGTCAGGAGGAACCGTACCCGATCTATGTCGTTCGGTGGAACCGTTAGCATGGATGAGGGTCTTCAGCGGTCTATGGCTTAAATTGTCGTGACCAAGGCCAGGAAGGCAAAATGCTCATATGGTTGGCCGTCCAAGGGGCGGTGGTGGAACGGAAACGTCTATGGCTTGAATTGACGTGACACTAGCCGGTCCACCGTGAATGTTCCCTGAGTGCACGAGGCGTGTGGCCATGCGAGCCTGCGCCTGTGATGAAGTGTGTTTTCACTACTTTTATGCTTATACTAATAAAGTGCAGGAAAAGAGCATCGCCGCCCCGATTTTGGGGGCGGGATCGTTATAATTTGGTCAGCATAGCTGACCGTTATTTTGTTTACCACCGGGCGGTGGATTGTGGCTTGCAGGTGCTTGCGGAGCCGAGCGGAAAATAGCGGGCTAAAGCCCATGATGCTGTGCCGGCCCTCGAAGGCCGAACTTTTTATGTTTTCCATTTATCTCATATATGGCCGGCCTGCGTGCCGAAGTTTGAAAGACATGTTTTATTAAGCAAACATTGTAAGGCCTTAAGGCCAGTTGTTGTTTTGTGTATTCAACATTCATATGTTTTGGTTCAGTGGACATTCATGTTAGGAAGGTTCTTAACTATACAACTTAATAATTGCTTCCGGTAGGTGCTGTATAGGATGTTGTGATTGGTTGAATGGTTTCAACGTGTAACCAACCGGTCTGTCCGTAGTATATTGCGTCGGGCCCGGCCAGACCTACCGCTATATGCCATGTGACGGATTGGGGTGTTACAAATTGGTATCATACTACGTGTTTCGGTCAAGCTAAAATGAATTCGTGGACGAATTCACTTTAAGGTGTGGTGAGCACATGTGTGTGTGTGTCATCGTTATAACATGAAAAGAACCCATGAATATCCACTTAGTAAATGAAAATACACTTGTTTGAGGAACTTGCGTGTTCCTATAATTGTTGTTTGTAATATTGTTGGGTCGCTTATCGGTGTTTTACACGATTATAGGTGACTAGAAGTGGTGATGGATTGTAAGAACGACCAGGTTCTGAGGAAAGAAGCGAACAAAGCGATGTGCCTATAACACCTCCGTCTACCGAGACCATTAGATTCGTGGCAGAAGCCGTCTTAGCGATGATCAATGCGCAACCTACAAGGCAGGTACAGCAGCCTACTCCTGTGGTGGAGCAAGTGCCGCTCCAAGCGGCGGAGCCTAGAAGGGTGGAACAGGTGGCGGTGGAGCCGAAGTTGCCTCAGAGAGCAACGGAGAGACAGCTTAAGCATATGATGGGCTTCCACCCACCAGTGTTCTCGGGAACAGGAACCCCGACTCAGGCAGAGGATTGGCTATCGAGAGTCAATAGAGTACTGACAGCAACAAAGACATAAGAGTGGCAGAAGACCACGATTGTAACGTTCTTGTTGGACGGGGATGCGAGGCGATGGTAGGAAGGGCTGGAGCTACACCACCTGAGGGGAAGGCAGTTGGCGGATGTCTCTATGGGGGAATTCTCGAGGCTGTTTATGGCTCGATACCTCCCCTCAGCGCAGAGGATCGCGCTAAAAAATGAATTTCAAAGTTGGTGCAAGGAGACAACACCATGGACGAGTACCTCCACGAGTTCACTCGTTTGGGAAGATACACTAGCGCTACCTTTGCTGATGAGGAGCGCAAGATGAACCGCTTTTATGAAGGGTTAAGAGATGAGCTGAGGTTGTTACTATTGGGGCCTATGGCGCAGGGTTTCCTAACCTTGGTCAACACGGCCCAGTCCTTGGAAAAGGACATGAAGAACGTGCAAGCGAAGAAGGAATCCGTTGGCAAGAAATCGAAGTTCAAAGCGCCGACTACGTCGAAGTCAGGTTATCGAAGGTTCTACAAGAAGGCTAGGACATCGGGTCCTGCCCCTTATTCAGGTGCCTCGGGCACGACTACCAACCGAACTACGGGCGCTTGTTTTACTTGCGGAAAGACGGGGAACTTTGCCCGCGATTGCTGGAGAGGACGTCCAAAGTCCGAGAGAAAACAAGGAGCAACTTATGAAGAAAAGGGAAAAGCGGTTGAGTCAACCGCATCCCATTATTCTCCGACTCAACCTAGAGTCTACAACTTGGGCCAAAAAGAGGCCATCAAGCAGGCCGACATGGTGACAGGTACGGCTTAATTTATAGAAAGTTAGCTTTAAATACTGTTACCTAGTGCTTGTTAGCTTATAATGTTTGTGTAGGCTTTGTTCTTATTGGCGATAGTCCGGCACGAGCACTGTTCGATACGGGAGCTTCACACTCCTTTTTGTCCGAAAGATTTGTATCGCGCATCGGAGTCCCTTCTTTGATGGCGAAGGACAAATTGGATGTGCTTCTACCGAATGGTTGTTCGATGCCTGCGTACAGAGTGTGCGCCGTAAAAGTTCTTATTGGAAACCAAGAGTTCGACTTGCTAGCGTCATTGATGCCGCTAGTAGAGTTCGACGTTATCTTTGGGATGGATTGGATTTCGGAGCAGAAGGCCTATATTGATTGCGATGGCAAGGAGGTCAAGCTGGGTGTTGGGTGGGAGACAACATTCACGGGACTGAAGGGGTCGAGCAGGACGCTGATGTCTGCTCTATAGGTGGTAAAGGCAGTTCGTGCTGGCGCAGAGCTGTTCTTCATGATAGTGGGGGCTGTAGAGCCAAATGCCTCTTTTGATAATATCCCCGTGTTTTGTGAATACCCCGATGTGTTCCCGGATAATCTTCCAGGAGCCCCACCGTAGCGAGAGATCGACTTAACAATCGAGCTCGTGCTAGGTGCCAAA
Source organism: Platanthera zijinensis (assembly GCA_039513925.1). Lineage (NCBI taxonomy): Eukaryota > Viridiplantae > Streptophyta > Magnoliopsida > Asparagales > Orchidaceae > Platanthera > Platanthera zijinensis. The sequence goes on from CM077092.1 coordinate 159,867,862, forward strand.
CCTGTGTCACGTTCTCCTTATAGGTTGACGCCTAAGGAGATGGCAGAGCTGAAGGTTCAACTGGAGGATTTGATGGAGCAAGGGTATGTGCGTCCAAGATCATCTCCTTGGAGCGCACCGGTCCTATTTGTTAAGAAAAAGGATAGGAATCTGCGGCTGTGTATATACTATAGGGAGTTGAACAAGCAAACAGAGAAGAATAAATACCCGACCCCAAGGATCAATTATCTCTTCGATCAGTTCGTCGGATCGTTGATGTATTCAAAGTTGGATCTAAAGTCTGGGTAATATCAGCTTAGGATAAGGGAGTGTGATATCCCGAAGACGGCGTTCAGTACAAGGTATGAGAATTTCGAGTTCACGGACATGCCATTTGGACTGACGAATGTGCCATTAGTGTTTATGGATCTGATGAACAGGACATTCTCGAGATTTTTTGGACCGCTTTTTGATCGTCTTTATTGACGATATATTGGTATACTCGCAGTGCGAAGTAGATCACTTCAAGCACTTGCATCTGGTCTTGGAGACACTGAGGAGGAATGAACTCTATGCAAAATTCTATAAATGCGAGTTCTGGCTACCCTCAGTAGCATTCCTTGGTCACATTGTCAGTGGGGAAGGTATAGTGGTGGATCCGGCGAAGATTGTTGCAATACGCGACTGGCCTGTGTTTTCTTTGGTAGCGGAACTCCAGAGTTTTCTTGGGCTTGCCGGCTATTACAGGCGCTTCATGAAAAACTTCTCGCAGATAGCGTTACCTCTCACGAAGTTGACAAGGAAGGATCAGAAGTTCTTGTGGACGTAGGAGTGCGTGCAAGCATTTGAGGACCTGAAGGGACGGTTGACCACGGTGCCGGTGTTAAGCTCGCCGAGTGGGACCGAGGGCTTAGAAATTTATAGTCATGCCTCAGGTAGTGGTTTGGGCTGCGTGCTGCTGCAGCATGGGAGCGTAATAGCGTATGGATCGCGTCAACTCAAAGTGCACGAAAGGAATTATCCGGTCCACGACTTGGAGTTGGCGGCCGTGATATTTGCACTTAAGCTGTGGAGACTCTGCTTGTACGGCGTAAAGGTCGATATCTATACCGACCACAAGAGCCTGAAGTACCTGTTGGATCAGAAGGATCTCAACATGAGGCAGCGTAGATGGATGGAGTTCCTGGGGGACTACACATTCAAGATTCATTATATACCCTGGAAGGGCAATGCAATTGCGGAAGCGTTGAGTCGCAGGGCTCCCGCCCAAGCCAACTGGTTATCTGTTCATGATGAGAGGCTAGTATGGGAATTGGAGGCTTTGGAGATCAGTTGTGTGGACAAGAAATCTAGCGCCAAAGCATTGTTGAACTGGACGGAAGTTCAGTATGACCTGGCTGATCGCGTTCGGCATGCATTGGAGTCTGATACTGGCATGAAGGAGCTTATGGATACTGCTTTGGATGGGTCAAATTCTAAGTTTTCGATTGAGGATGGGCTCCTAAGGAAGTACCATCGTTTGTGCGTCCCAAGCGGGGGAAATCTACAGGTGGAGTTGATGTACGAGGCCCATAATACCAAGTACTCAATCCATCCAGGGAGCACGAAGATGTACCAAGACCTAAAGAAGCTATTTTGGTGGCTAGGACTCAAGAAGGATGTGGCACTATTTGTGGCTAAGTGTCAAACTTGTGCCTTGGTAAAGGCGGAGTGTCAAAAGCCCGGAGGATTCTTGAAATCCTTGCCTATTCCAGAGTGGAAGTTCGACGAAATATCAATGGACTTTGTGCATGGCTTGCCAAGGTCGCAGAAGGGGAACGATGCCATCTGGGTGATCGTAGACCGGTTAACAAAGGTGTCACACTTTATTCCGCATAGGAAGGATGATTCAGTGGAGAGACTGGCGAAACTTTATGTGGATAATATAGTTAGATTACAAGGTATGTGCCGCGCAGCATTGTGAGCAATCGGGATGGGAGTTTTACGTCCAATGATTGGAGGTTTGTGCAACAGATATTGTGGACTAAATTGAAGTTCAGCACAACCTTTCACCCGCAGACGGATGGGCAAACCGAGAGAGTCAACAAGACGTTGGAAGACATGCTCCGCATGTGTGTTCTAGACTTCGGAAGCATTGGGAAGACCACCTGTATTTGGTGGAGTTTGCGTATAACAACAGCTACCAGGCGAGTATTCAAATGGCGCCCTTCGAGGCCCTATATGGTAGGAAGTGTCGCACGCAGTTATCGTGGCTGGAAACGGGTGATGCAAGGTTGTAAAAGAAGTAGGAGGTGGAGAGTGCTACTTCTTTGGTGCAGATCATTCGAGAGCGTTTGCTGATCGCTCAGGACTGGCAAGCTAAGTACTACAATGCCAAACACCGGAACGTGGAGTTCGGGGTCGGCGATTGGGTGTACTTGAAGATAAAGCCGTTCAAGGGTGTTTCATGGGTGAGACGCTTGAAGAAGCTGAGCCCAAGATACCTTGGACCCTTTGAGATTCTGGAGCGGGTCGGCGAAGCGGCTTATCGTTTTAAGCTATCGGTTGAGTGGAGTGGACTACATGATGTATTCAACGTCTCTGTGTTGCGGATGGCGGTGCAAGAACCTTCGCAGGTGATCGCAGTGGATCTAGTACCAGTAGACGAAGGGTTGACGACTAAGGTCAAGCCCATTCGTATTGAAGACTTTGAAAATAAGAGACTCCGTAATAAGGAGATCCGGATGGTCAAGGTCCGGTGGGACAATTGCGTTCGGGAGAAGCTCTCTTGGGAGCAAGAGCAAACTATGCTGGAGGAGTACCCGGAGTTATTCCGCTCACGTACTGCTTAAATTTTTCCATTTTTTTCCTTTAGTAATTTCGTGGGCGAAATTCTTTTAAGAGGGGGAGAGTTGTAACACCCCGAAACTCAAAAGAGGGACGGGTGACGTTTTAAGCCAAGTCTGGGACTTGGAGCAGGTGTCACGGGCGTGTCATGGGCGTAACACGGGCGTGTCACAGGCGTGTTCGTCCACGGGTCATGTGGTGGACATTTTGACGATCGGCGATCGTCGAGTTGAAGGCACACGGCCTGGGACACGGGCATGTCCCAGGGCGTGTCACGCTAGGGAGTTTTCTGAGTCATGTACATGGGCCATGACACGGGCACAGACACGGGCGTGTCGAGTGTCGTGTCGCAGGCCGTGTCCTCCTCGGGAAACAAGTGTTGGTAGTCGCACACGGGGCGTGACACGGGCCTTGACACGGCCGTATCACATGTGACACGGGCGTGTCGGAGGCCGTGTCGAATGGCATGTGCTGGTTAGAGCGTCTGGCGAGACGGAGAATGGGCGACACGACCTTGGACACGGGCGTATCGCAGGTCGTGTTCGGCCCATATTTTATATTTTAGGCCCCTATCGTGGCCGTTCGTTTTCTTATGTTGGGATCTGACGATGGGGAGTTGGTGCTGGCGGTTTAAACCCAGAAATAGGGTTTAGAAGCCCTCATTTCACTTTGCCATTCTCTTTCTACAAGTCTAGAGAGAAGGGAGAGCAAGGAGGAGGAAGAAGGCCAAGATCCGGTCACTGGCGGAGCTTCGGAGCTCCAAATCGCGAGCCGTCTTCGGATCCGCTGAGGCAAGGAGATTGCGGTGCTTTTCATCTGGGTGGATTTCCATTGCGCCGAGGTAAAACGCAATGGTAACGATTCTCATCCTAGGGCATGTGAAGCCCTCTTTTCCTTTGCATAGGAAGCCCTCTCTCGCGAGTGAGCGAAGAGTTGAGGCGTTCCTTGGGGTAGATATGTAAAGTCCCCCTTGTGTAGAGTCTGTATGCGTAAAAGGGCATAGGCATTGTGTGTGAAGCCTATCCGGACAAGTTGGTCTGGATCGGTGATGTTGCATTGCATTTGAACCGGGGAAGACTCCGGGTGTTTGGGCATTTTTGGGTTTTCTACGTGGTAGATTGCAACAGGGAGCCTTAGAGATTAACTCCAAGGTGCACCCAGAAAATTGGGCAAAAGCGTGCTTTGCCAACATGGTGGCCGGGGAGCTAACGTGAACATAACCGGGTTATGTGATTATTGTGGTGGAAATGGGACTCGGTGAGTCTTGACCTGCGCATATGGCTTAAATTGTCGTTGCGGTGTGAGCACGGGTCAGGAGGAACCGTACCCGATCTATGTCATTCGGTGGAACCGTTGGCATGGATGAGGGTCTTCGGCAGTCTATGGCTTAAATTGTCGTGACCAAGGCCAGGAAGGCAAATTGCTCATATGGTTGGTCGTCCAAGGGGCGGTGGTGGAACGCGAACTTCTATGGCTTGAATTGACGTGATGATGGCCGGTCCGCCATGAATGTGCCCTGAGTGCACGGGGCGTGTGGCCGTGCGAGCCTGCGACTATAATGAAGTGTGTTTACACTACTTTGATGCTTATATTAATAAAGTGCAGGGAAAGAGCATCGCCGCCCCGATTTTGGGGGCATGATCGTTATAATTTGGTTGGCATAGATGACCATTATTTTGTTTACTACCGGGCGGTGGATTGTGGCTTGTAGGTGCTGCGGAGCCGAGCAGGAAATAGCCGGCTAAAGCCCATGATGCTGTGCAGGACCTCAAAGGCCTAACTTTTTATGTTTTCCATTTATCTCATGTATGGCCTGCCTGCGTGCCGAGGTTTGAAAGACATGTTTTATTAAGCAAACATTGTAAGGCCTTAAGGCCAGTTGTTGTTTTTTTTATTCAACATTCCTATGTTTTGCTTCAGTGGACATTCATATTAGCAAGGTTCTTAATTGTGCAACTTAATAATTGCTTCCACTAGGTGCTGTGTAGGATGTTGTGATTGGTTGAATGGTTTCAACGCGTAACCAACCTGTCTGTCAGTAGTATATGGCGTCGGGCCCCGGCCGGACCTACTGCTATATGCCATGTGACGTATATGGGTATTACACGCTATTTGCAGACCATTTGAAGAAAACTATAAATATACCGAAGGTGGTACCTCAGAGGGCATGCTTACTTGTGCCCTGGTCCTCTTGCTCTTTCTGAGGTATCCTTAGCTCAGCACTTGCATAAGGAGGTGAAACGCTCTAAGATCCTCCGGGTGTGGTGGGACCTCCGTGTTGGAGCCATGGGTTTATTCCTTATGCTATGTCTTTGGTCGTTTAGCTCGTAAGAGAGGCAAGTGTGGAATTATCCCTACCCCAAGGGTCGAACTCCATAGAGACCGATTTTTCAGTTTCAACACTGAAGTGAACTCACGAATAACTCTTATTCTCTACAAAAGAAAAGTCAAAAGAAGGTAAATTTAAAATATAATGCGGGTACCTGAAGTGAACTCGCGAACACCTGCCAATCTCTGCCAAAGAGAAGTTAAAGGAAAGTAAATTTTAAATATAACGCGAGTACCTGAAATGAACTTGCGAACACCTGCAAATCTATGCAAAAGAGAAGTCAAAAGGAGGTAAATTTAAAATATAACAGGAGTACCTTAATTGATCTCGTGAACACATACTAATCTCTACGAAGGAGAATTCAAAAGCAAGTAAATTTAAAGTATAACATGAGTACATGAAGTGAACTCGCGAACACCTACTAATCTCTGGAAAAGAGAAGTCAAAAGTAGGAAAATTTAAAATATAATGCGAGTACTGATGTGAAAATGCGAACACCTGCTATTCTCTGCCAAAGAGAAGTCAAAAGAAGGTAAATTAAAAATATAACGCGAGCACGTGAATTCAACTCGCGAACACCTTCTAATCTGTACAAAAGAGAAGTCAAAAACAGATTAATTTAAAATATAGCCCGAGTACCTGAAGTGAACTCACGAACTCTTGCAAATCTCTGCATAAGAGATGTCAAAATCAGGTAAATTTAAAATATAATGCAAGAACCTGAAGTGAACTTGCAAATACCTGTTAATCTCTTCATAAGAGAAGTCAAAAGCATGTAAATTTAAAAAATAATGCGAGTACTTGAAGTGAACTCATGAACAGCTGCTAATCTATGGCAAAGAGAAGTCAAATGAAAGTAAATTTAAAATATAATACGAGTACCTAAAGTGAACTCGCGAACACCTTTTAATATATACAAAAGAAAAGTAAAAATCAGGTTACTTAAAAATGTAACGCAAGTACCTAAAATGAACTCGAAAACACCTGCTAATCTATGAAAAAGAGAAGTCAAAAGAAGGTAAATTTAAAATATATTGCGAGTACCTGACGTTAACACGCAGACACCTATTAATCTTTTCAAAGGAGAAGTCAAAAACAGGTAAATTTAAAATATTACCTGAGTACCTTATGTGAACACGCGAACACCTACTAATCTCTTCCAAAGAGAATTCAAAAGAATGTAAATTTAAAATAAAATGTGAGTTCCTAAATTGAACTCGACAACACCTACTAATCTCTACAAAGGAGAATTCAAAAGCGATTAAATTTAAAATATAACGTGAGTTTCTGAAGTGAACTCGCAAACACCTACTATTCTCTACCAAAAAGAATCAAAAGAAAGTAAATTTAAAAGATAACGTGAGTACCTGAAGTGAACTCATGAACACCTACTAATCTCAACAAAAGAGAAGTCAAAATAATGTAAATTTAAATTATTACGCGATTACACGATGTAAACTCGCGAACACCTGCTTAAATCTGTCAAAGAGAATTCAAAAGAACTTAAATTTAAAATATAATGCGAGTACCTAAATTGAACTTGGGAACACCTACTAATCTCTACAAGGGAGAAATCAAATGTAGGTAATTAAAAATATAACACGAGTACCTGAAGTGAATGTGAAACACCTGCTAATATCTGTATAAGAGATGTCATAAGCAGTTAAATTTCAAATATAATGCGAGTACTTGAAGTGAACTCGTGAACACCTACTAATCTCAACAAACGAGAAGTCAAAAGAAGGTAAATTTAAAATATAACGCAAGTACCTGAAGTGAACTTGTGAACACTTGCCAAAGAAAAGTAAAAAGAAAGTAAATCTATAAAAAAACGTGAGTACCTTATGTGAACCCGTGAACAACTGCTAATCTCTACAAAAGAGAAGTCAAAATTAGGGAAATTTAAAATATAACGTGTGTACCCGAAGTGAACTCGCAAACACCTACTAAATTCCGAAAATAGAAGTCAAAAGAAGGAAAATTTGAAATATAACACGAGTACTTTAATTAAACTCGCAAAGACCAACTAATCTATGCAAAGTAGAATTCAAAAGCTGGTATATTAAAAAAAAAACACGAGTACATGAAGTGAACTCGCGAACACCTACTAATCTTTGCAAAAGAGAAGTCAAAAGTAAGTAAATTTTTAAAAAAATGCGAGTACCGGATGTGAATATGTGAACACTTGCTAATCTCTAACAAAGGGAAGTAAAAATAAGTGTTGGGTCTATTGCCCACAATGTTCCTTAAAGTGGATTTAAAGAGGCATCACCAGCAGAACTAAGAACATAGTTGTATTTGATGTTGTTTAAGTTCATCATGTGCAGGATGTTCCATGGAACAAGTCTTGACAGATTGTCTAAGTGATGTGACAGGTTGTCATAAGGCAGAAAGGTGGACACTAAGAGAAGATGCTGGAAAGGCAAGATTTTGCCTAAGTCCAAAGACATTAAGTGAGGTAAACTCACTCAACCCCAGAAGTCAAGAAGCAATTGGAAATACAACCATGTCCACAGGCGTATAGTGGAGCAAGCTCACTCAACGCCAGAAGTAAGGAAGAATGTTTGCATACTAGAAATTTGGCTGTCGACAGGCATTGAGTGAAGGTCATTCACTAACCGCCAAACATGTAACGACCTCCCCAGCCCACGAATCGAAAGGACGGCCGCCGACACCACCAGCATCCAGCTCGAAAGGGTTCAGCTTAACTAGGTCAGCAGACCATACACCCCAACCCCTCTCTATCCACAGGCGGGTGGTTGAGGTTGGGGATCGAACCCGAGGCCTCCTTAATAAGGAGTTTTCAAATCACTACTCATCACCAACTCAGCACTTTTACCTAACTACCCCTCATTAGTACAAGGCTAGGGTTTGCTCAATTCCTAATCAAATCAACTCAAAAAGACATTAACATTTATACAGATCCTCATGATGACCCCAAGGATCACTCACCAAAATTTGGGAGGGTTTGGTGGTCATTTAGTCCCCTAATTAAATTACCCTAAGATATTTAAATAATTTCAAACACTATAGGAAAATTGTCCCCAAAATTCTCATTTTTGGGGCAGGACCTATGTATAGATTAGGGTGACTCCCTGTCCAAATTTCAGAATATTTGGACAAGTGATGAAGTGGGGGAACTTACTTTAGTTTCTGTCTAAATTTAGGTATAGACCCCACCGAAATGGGTGCCTTGGTCAAACCAGAAGTTCAAATTGACTCAAATCAATTTTAAATTAAAGCAGACCCATATGGATACAATTTATATGTTGCTCACTGTCTCTATTTTAGCATCTAAGTATTTTTAAATTAATTTACAAAGTGACTGAAATAATTTGACAAATATTGCAAATGAAATAAATATTAACCTATAGTTTAATCAGTGGCGGCACGAATCATAGCGCACATTTGTATGACATCCCATCATCGTCCCTGCGCGCCAATGGCCAGGATTAATTCCTCCTGGGCCAACTAAAACCCTTGACGCCGGCCACCCGACCACCTCCCTGGCTGGCCACCGCCACCACCACCTCCATCGAGGTGGTGGCTATTGCCAGGCTACGGCACAGCTGCTGGAGGGGTGGATTCCGGCGATCCCGACAAGCTTAGTTTTTTTGGAAAAACAAGGAGAAAACATCTCCCGATCGGGCTCAATTAAGCCCGAATCTTGGCCCTAACAATTCCTATGATCTACCCAATGGAAAAGAGGAAGGGGATGACCATGTTTGCAGCCTAGAGGCGGGTTGATCATCGGGATGCCATTTTCGATGGTGGCGCCGCTTAGTTTCTACAAAAACACAGATAACTCCTCTTTCTCCTTCATGTAAAATGTGTAAATGATTCCAATAAGTCCAGTGAGGGTTTTAAAATAATAAAATGGGGAAGGGGGTGGTCATGGCATCAATGTCATTAATCGCCATTGATGAAGCTCTCGGCCAAGTGGTGGTGGGGGGGGGGGTGAACCTGCCTTGTTGTGGCTGGGAAATGGCTGGAAACTTATCCTCTTCCCAATTAGTGATGAGAGTTGAAAGAAATCCATAGTTAAGCGTGCTCGGGATGGAGTAATACTAGGATGGGTTACCTCCTGGGAAGTCCCCATAGTGCGTGCTTGACAATCAAGTTTCGCTCATCAAAGGGAGGCTTTGTCCACAACCAACCCGTCATTAGGCTGGAGAGGGGTTGGGCTGCTTGGGCTGCAGCCTGGTAGCATCGCCTAGAGTGGAGCTGTGATATTGTAACGTTGGATCGGCTAGGGTCGTTACAATACATATATAGGCAGAAATATGGATAAGTAGTTTTGCGTTGGGTGATAAAGACACACTAAATGCCATACAGCAAAAAGATGCGAGTTGAACTTACTTTAGAGTTCGTCGAGCTCAGTTCAGAGTTTTTCGAGCTCAGATCACCTTTCATCAAGCAAAGTTCAGAACTTCAGTTCTGAGTTCGTCGAGCTCAGTTGAGATTTTGTCGAACTCAGTTCAAAGTTCGTCGAGCTCAGTTCACCATTCGTTGAACTCAGTTCAGAGTAAGACAGTTGATGATGCATATTTTAACTTAATTTATTTGGGTAAAAATATATTTATTTTCGTTTTAAATCTCTTACTTTTTGAATTTTTAGGTTCCTTTTAGTTTCTTTTTATGTAAATAATATAACTAGTGTTTTATTATCTTTTTACAGGTTTACACAGCTTTCGGCCAAATAAACTTGACACGCCCCCCTGACATACCCTGCATGGGTATGTCAAAGGCGTGTAACTCGATCCCTTGGAAATTTGATGCCTGAAGCCTGATCCCGAGAAAAAACACCTGGCATGCCCCCCCTAACATGCCATCCCTGGGCGTGTCTCTGAACGTGCCACCCTCATCCCAAAACCTGCTATCGAATTTAAAGATTTTCCGTCGGTACACATCACCCCGTACGTGACACGCCCCCAACACGGGCGTGGCCATGGGACATGTAGCACATTTTCTAACGACTAACAGATTTCTGACCAATGATTTTGACGTGACGTTCCTTACATGCCCCCTACATGGGCATGGCCTAGGGAGTGTGCACCATTGTATAGAAGCAATCATCATTCCTGCCAGAATCCAGCGCCCGAGGTCAACTCCGTACTAAACACGCCCCCCTAACACGCCCTCCTCGGGCTTGATAGGGGGCATGACCCAGACAGAAATTTTTCCTATAAATACCAAGCCATTCCAAGAAATCCAGACAAAGTTTTTGGGGGAGGGGAGGTGCTCTTAGTTTTATTCCTAGGTTTTTGTGTTTTTTTCCTTATGTTTTTGCTCTCTCTCTCCCCCTCCATTTATAGTTTTACTTTCATGCATTGTAATTTACTTACCTGTAATATCTTTTTTTTAGTGTAATATTAGTAGTTAGCTTTCTTTTTATGCACTTGTAATGTCCATTTCCTAGTAGTAATCCTTTTATGCATTTAATATAATTCTAGTTAGTGTTCTTTTTTTTATTTCTCTCTCTTTAGTTTTCATGCACATTTATTATTTACCCCTCTCTTGTGATGATCTAAGAAGGAGTCGATCAAGTTATGATGTTTTAGCTTTCTCTTTCTTTTTAAAGTAATTACCATTGATTTACTCTTAGTTTTTATTTAGTGGGACTATATTACCGGTATATAGTTTCCATTTGGGTTTTCATTCTTAGTTAGCCGAGAAGCTCGTAGTTTTAATCGATCAACCAAGAGTAAAGAGAGTTGCACGCACTCCTCGAGAGAGGCAGATGTTAAATCTCCCGGATTAGAGTGAAATCCAATAGCGGGGTTCACCACGTAAAGTGAGCTTCAGGTCTTTGATTTGGACGAGAGTTTGGTCGGACCTTCCTAAACTCAGGTGTGCACGACTTTGAGATAATAGTGTTCATATTTCGGGAATCTCCACGGTCAAGGTGTTTTACTTTATTTAGAATTTGGTTGTTATTTCATTTTGATTTTCTTATTTCAAAGTGATTCTAGATTGAGTACTAACCATTTATCATTAGCTCTAACCCTTTTATTTCTACAAGTAATTTAGTTTACTTTTTAGCTTAATAATTTAGTTCCTATTTTTAGTTAAGTAAATTAATAGAAAAATCATTTGATAAAATAATACCGATCTCCTCGAAGTAGAAGTAATCATTACACCCCAGGGAAATACGACCTTGATATTAATATATAGTATCATATAATATAAACGATAAGGTACGCTTGCCATTATCAGATATAGAATCAGAGAATATTATAAACTTCAACCACATCCACCTTCTCTTCTCTTTAACCCCTCTTCTTCGCCTTTGCGATTCTTAGTATCAAATTTTTGGCGCCATTGCCGGGGACAGTTTTGATATTTTGAAACAAAAGATAGCTATTAATTTTATCGTCTTTTTCTTTCTTTCTTTGTCTATCTTACCCCTCTTTCGCGGTTGATTTGTTTTTTTATGGATAGTTTTTGTTTTTCTTTCGGAGAGTTCGGTTACTCTCGCGAGGAATGTTGGGTAGGATATTCTTCATCCACCCATGAGTTTATTCCTTCTGGATGGAATCAATTTGGCCAAATTGATCTGTCTGCGATTTTTTTTCATGGGGTTACGATGATTATCAAATGCCTTCCTAACCTTCGCCTCTAAATTTTTCTGATTTTAATTTTTCCGGAGATTTCATGAATGGACATTTTGATCCTAGCCCTACTTTGAACTACTCAGGTTGGCAACGCCCTGATCATTCTTGGGGCCAAGGTGATCATCAACCCATTCCATCTCAAGATTTCCCCGCTTTTTCTCTGCAAGTTTGCGCGCCTCCTGTTTATGATTTTTGTAAAAATGAAATCATTTTTGATTCTATAGCATTTGATGCACGCATCACTGCTCATTTCAAAGTGATTTTTGATGCTTTAGCTTCTAAGACCGCAACTTTTTCTTCTCCTCCTCCTATTTATCTTTCAAATGATGAATCTTCGAATTTTCCGCAGTGCCTTCAATCACTCAACAAAGACGATTATTCAGAAATTCCACTGTGCTTTTAACCTCTTGAGGAGGAAATTTCCCCCGATATCCCGATTTTTTTCAAGTTTCCGAGGGGGACAAACTTTCTTGTGTTCTATCATCCAAGGAGATTGATTATTTGGATATACCATTTTGCTCTCAATCTATGGAAATTATTTATATTCAAGTAGAGCAACCAGATCTTTTTCTCCAAAAATTTTCTTGCGATCAACCGCTGCCGCATTCTTCTTTTTCTTCTCTTCCCCCTCCTTGCGAAAATTCCTCTTTCTTTTCTTCTTTTATTTTTCCTTCTAATTTAGTTTCTAGTTCTTCTTTTTCCCCTTCTAATTGTTTATTTTCTTTTACTAACAAATTTTCTTTTTCTAAATCTTTTTCCTTTTTGTTTTATTTAAAAAATAAAAAATTACAAAAAAACTTTTTTTATTTTCTTAAAAAATATTTTGGCCCTCGCGCCGCAACGCATATTACGCGAGCTTCCATTACATTTCCCTTTTTTATTTTCCATTTATATAACAAATAACGTCGTGCTCAATGACGATAACCAAAGAGCGCTCTTGGGAGGCACCCCTTGCTTATCCGTTTTTATTGTTGTTTTTATTTTATTTTATTTTATGCAAGAATAAGCTCTGACATATTTGTGCTGCTTTTTGCCTCTCAAATTGGACTCAAGCTGGTCTTTAGCTCAAGTTCAGGGGGACACATTTTTCAACGTTTGGGCATCAAGCGCTAGGGAAGCATCTTTTCCTTTTCCTTTGTATTTCTTTTTCTTCTTTTCTCTTTTTTTCCAACTCTCTTTATACTTAACTTTAAACATTGGGAACAATGTTTAACTTTAAGTATGGGGGAGTGTTTCCTTAGTTTACTTTAGAAAAATTTAAATATATATATATAAATTTTTGAAAAATCCAAAAAAATAGAATATAAAATTTTTTGAAAAAAAATCCCAAATTAAATTGAGTTAATTTTTGTCAAATCAATTAGTACCCCGCCACTTTGCATTTTATTGTTTTTTAAGCTCATGTCTACTTGCTTAGTTTGAACTAATTAGATTAATTTTCTGTTTAAATATGTTTAGCGAGTAGTATGTTGACTCATGCAGTGTTTTTATTTAGGGTAGTATGCTATTTTTGAAAATTTTCTTGATTTTTTCTTCACTTTTCCTTAACCTCCTTTTTTATTTTTTTTAAGTTTTATAAACCCTATTTATGCATCGGCAAGTGTACCGATCGTAGTTAAGTAATAAAGGTGTGGAGTTTAATCCTCGGATATTGATCTCTCGAGGAGTGCAAGTAGGGAATGTGATTCCTCTATTTGAAAAAGTGATTGCAAGCGTAAACACAAACAAATTGATTGGGGTTTCCTAAGATTAACACGTATGATCCTAATGCGGGTCGACGTCACCGCGTCTCTTTGGGTGATTACTCAAGAGAGTAAAACGGAAGATGAATGATCTAATGACGGTCGCAATCACCTCTTCTCAACGCACGCTTCTAGCAATCGCTCGAACGACACAATCAAAACTTGAACATGAGAAAATCTGAAGTTCAACAACACTATAAAGAACTAAAATATATAAATACTTAGACATGCTGAAATATTCAATCTAATAATATTCTTACACAACATTCCAACACTCAAAATATGCAAGTAAAGGAAAAACTACAAGTGAAGGTTAAGAGAAAAAACCAAACGCACAAAGTCTCTCCGAGATTCACAGTTGGATTCAAGGGTGGTCGGGCCTTGTCTGAACTAAGTCTACGGATGACGTCCGGGGTCCAAAAGGGCTGTCACTTCCTTCGAATATCCCGTCTTCTTCGTGAATAATCGCTGGGTTGGTTCTATCCGGAAAACTCCACGGATGCAGCAACCTATGAGCTTTAAACAGAGCTTGGAGCTTGGAGATTACAATGATAGCCAGATACGAAGATTTTGAAATCTCTTGGAGGAGAAATGGTGGCCGGATCAACTCTCCAAGGAGGAGAGAGAAAAATGAGTCATGGAGGGAAGATTTCCCGCTCAAAGGAGCAGGAATTAAGGGTTGGGGGTGGACTGGTTTGGACTTCATTGCAGGGAAGAGAAAATCTGCACTTTAAATAGAAGTAGGTCAGAAAATAAGGCACGCACGGTTTGGCGCATGACCGTGCATCAACCGTGCATTATTTAAATTACAAGATAAGCCTGTAGAAGGAGAAGCGTTGACCCGTGCGTTTTACTCAGGCACGGACGCTTCTGCCCGTGCGTGAAGGAAATCGCACGGGTAATGACAAAAAGCTAGAAAACAGGAACAAATAGGAAAACTGTGTGTTTTACTCGCGCACAGGCGCTGCCTCCCGTGCGTGAACAAATCGCACGATTAACCACAGATTGGAATAAACAGGAAAGCTATAGGAAAACAGTGTGTTTCCTTCTCGCAAGGTTTTGGCCAAAACCGTACGTTTACCGTGCGTTTATAATCATCGAGTTTATCTCGACGAAAGTCGTTGAGATCCACTCGACCAAGTAAAACTCACGATATGGAAGAAACCGTGCGCTAAGGAAACACACGACAACATGTTTCCATAAATAAGATTTCCTTCCTTGGTGGAAAACGCACCACCTGCACAGCTAAAACCAAGCTGGAGCACAAGCTCCCAACACTAATTCACAGCATAAAATAAATAAAAAGAGCCATGGGTAGAACCATGTGCTTAACCACAACAAAAGAATGAGCATTTACACACCCATGGGCTAAAATAGTGCCCAATTTGGTCAATTACCATATGATTCAAATATAACCGTTATTCGGTTAAAATGCAGTGCATGAGTGAGAAAACAAGACCAGATGAGTCCGAAAAACCCTATAAATATCGGACTTATCACAATACCTGACTTAAACATTTGCTCGTCCCGAGCAAATCATCTCTCCATGAACTAGAAAATAGCTAGCTGGCGTAGTAATTTATAAATAAATTAAAGTGAGAAATTGAAAAACTGCATGGGCATAGAAAATATAAAAAATGCAATTTTTAATTATGCTACAAAGTTTATAAATATCAACAAGTGTAAATAAGTATTATAACTACTCAAAAATATAATTTTGGAGAATCGTTCAGTCATGTGTAGGAGGAAAGTATGCATGACATTAAGTTGAGCATCTCCAAAGACCTGGGCTTGGGATAACCTCCAAAGAAATCCATCAATGTCAGGGACCATACGCTTTCCTGTTCACACTCTCTCCATAGCGCTAGATTGACTCCAGCGTGAATCCGTAGGACTTTAGGAAAATAATGGGGCTTGGGTATATATGTAGTTAAGGATGTAAAAGGGATAAGTACGATGGCTACGCACATCCCCAAATGAGCTTAAACAAAAGAAATCCCCTCGCCAACCAAACATGCAGGGGAACCACACCACCAGACTTGAACTTGACAACACGGGTGTGCGCACTGCCTAACACCACAACAATACCATAAACAAACTCTGCATTTTCATTTTCTTCTTTTATATCATCAACACATATATATATATATATATATATATTCAGTTTTTTATTTTTTATAATGCACCTTCAACCAAATTTTCAAAATAGCTTAACCGCATAACCACATAATAACTCCACAGCCACAACACCAATGGAAGAAGTATTATACTACTACAATAAAATTGGGGTGTGCAACTGAGAAAAGCTTTGAGGCTTTGGTGTTCGCGAAGTGGGGCTAAATCAATAGGAGGGGTTGGCTCAAAATAAGCTAACAAGGATTATCGTTAGGAGGGGTATAAGGCTCAATTGGGCTAAAATAATGGCCTACAAAACGCTCAAGCTAGACTAACCGTGCACCAATGCTTCGAGAGTAGCTTGGGGAAAGTTCTTAGTCACCGAGAAAGTTGATCCTTCCTCCAGACTCGAGCAATACGAGGCTAGTGTAGGCTACACACATTCCTACAATACCGTTCGATTACTCCAGATTCAACCATTTTGAGTAGTACAAACAATATTTATAAATACAAGAAAGTAAAAATTTACAAGAATAAAGAAAAATTAAATCTATACTATTTCTACACACCATGAGTCCTCGATTAGGAACACTGCATGAGTTTCACACTACTCTATCCTAAAATCTTAAGCCATCACCATATTTTAAAGTTAACTTAAAAGAAATAAATTTGAGTTGAGCCGAGCGCGTGCTTAAGATCACGCTCATATGGGTGTAGGTGCACAATGCAAACATTATAATAATAAAAGCAGAAAATTATAATATAATTTTTGTATTAAAGTGTTAATAGTGCATGTGCATAGGTAACCCACGAAACTCTCCCCCACCAGACTTAAACTAAACAAACTATCCAAGATTTGAAATAAAAATAAAGAAATAAAAGTTGAGGGAAGAGTTTACCCCATGCTCAGTAAAAGAGAATACTAGAAGATTGGCGTTAATGTAAGCAGAAAGTCCATGCCCCACGAACTCAACCTGCACAAGAAAACATCTCCTACCACGCATACTCAAAACATATATTCACAACAGCATATTTGAACAAATTAAAAGTAGAAAAATTGGGTTGTCACTCATATGCCCTTTTCTTTACCGTCCTTAAGTTGGACCAAATAGCTGTATTAGCAGTTATATAAATATTGTTCAGGGAATAAGTCTAAAACATAATTATTATGGTCTATAGATACACATTGCAATAAGAAGAAAATGAGACTAGAAAAAGCAACAAAGGAACACCCCGGAGATCCTTCATTCCTCAGCTAAACGCTAACTTGTGATAGATCCCCGCAGCCACGCGAGATGATGGTGAGGTGAAGGCTTTAGGGCCCAGGGAAGACGAGTCTCCCCTGACCCTAACCTCATCCTTCTCGTGCCGACGGGAAAAATTCTGCGCCTTGCGCAGGAGCAAATCCTTTCATTTCAGATCCACATAAGAGGATCTCTATGGTGGTATGATCACACCCACCAATTCAGCAGCAAGTTTATCTTTCGCATCTGGGGGCATCCTTTCCTCTCCCGCATCGAGTGAAATAACAGGCCAAGTTACCTATTAAATTGTCTTACAAACTTTATTCGAAAAAATAGAAGTTTTTAAATCAGTTTTCTGCATGCATTCTACAGGCGTGCTCAGCTCATAATTCTTCTTAACGAAATCTTATTTCACATCCAGTGACTCCTTCTCTGTACTCTTTCGGCTACCATTGAAGGTTCTACCATGTTCTTTACTTGATCTTGCTCCTTTAGTAGAAGATCTGTCTTAGCAGCACTAGATACATCATTAGATAACCCAACAGTCAATTTCATAAGTTCTCTAGATTCATTTGAAATTATGGAGGAGGGTGAATGTGGTAGAGTTAAATTGACCTTGGAAGCCAAGGTGACACCACACGCATTAAATTATAGTGTAACTTCACTGGCTTTTTGGAATGGGACCCCTAAGATGGGTTTTGATGTATTACCCATAGGTCCTAACACCTGAAAGTCAGTGACCACAACCTCCCCATTCAAAATCCCCTCCACATCATTAATATCACCATCGGTCTTAACTATCGATCCATCAGCTAGCCCTAGTGATTTCCGGATATCCGATTCGATATTTAAATTCATTGTTTCAACATCTTGCAAAGCAAGAATGTTGCACGAGGATCTAGAATCACATAGAGCTATCATCTCTACCACATTAATCTCACATTTAATGTCCACTTCAATATTCTCGCACTCTTTTGCAACCCCAGCCCCTTTCCCTTGTTTGCGAGAATTTTTTTGCGTATCAGTTGGGAGGGTGCCACGAGTACGCTCAAAGAACACTTGGGCCAATTACCCCTGCTGTGTCTCCAAGTTCCTTATGGACGCAGTTTTAGTGGCTGATGTAGATTTTCTATAGTTTTAAAATATTATCCAAACTAAAATCTCAAATAGGCAAGCGTACCTATCGAAATATAGTATAGGAAATGTCGTATTAGACTCGGGGCCTGTTGAGTACTCCTACTCACGCAAATTAATATTATTTTATCGAAGTATAAGAAAGAGGTTGAATTAACTATAGGAGGAAGGTAAACTAAAAAAACAAGCACTTGATCAAGACTCCCTTTGAATTCAAATAAACTTCTATAAAATGAAAACTCTAATTTACCTACTTCGACCGTGGTGGTTCCCAAGGTACAAAAGCGTCTCCCTCGAGCTCATGCTTTTGACTAAACTTAGGTTGATCGATTAAGACCTCTCGGCCAGTCGAAACCCCTAAGTTTGCTTTACGCGGTGAACCCCGCTATTGGATTTGACTCCAATCCGGAAGATCCATGTCATCCTATCTCGAGGAGTGCATGCGGCTCCTTCTATCTTTGAGTGATCTACTCGTATCCGCAACCTCTCGATCATTTAAGATACGGATCTAGGGAAGAAAATGCATTCATGAATTACGAATTCTAAACAGATAAAATCAAAGTTAGATCAAAGCGGTAAAAGTGTTTGACAAAATAGTTTTATTTAATTTTAAAGTTCATCATGATCAAGTGCTAATGTAATTTAGCTACATGACATGATAAAGGAAATACATAAAAAGAAGGGAAAGAAGAACATGTTTGCAAAAAAAGAAATGCTTGAATTGAAATCTAAACTATGAATTTGAAATTACATAAAAGGAAATGCTGAAAAATAGTAAACTAAGCTACAAAATACTCCTAAAACTGTTCCTCATCTTTTTTTTTGAGCTTCTGGACTCATCTGCTATTTATAGATTTTTCTGCTTGGGAGTCACGCCCATTGGTCACGCCCGTGACCTAGGGCGTGTCAGGCTCAGAAACTGCAGTCTTGAAAGCCCGGGAACGTTGGAGAAAAACCGCCAAAAATCGCCGTTTTGCGGGTCACGCCCCTAGGTCACGCCCGTGACCTAGGGCGTGTCTAGTCTGTTACAGGAAACGGCGGGAATGGAAACGGCGGGAAGTAATTCTGGCGTTTCTGAAGTGGTCACGCCCTAGGTCACGCCCGTGACCTAGGGCGTGTCTAACTGGGCCAGCAAAACGGTTGGAAACGGCGCAATCTGGGATTAATTTCGCAGTTTTGGGTAGGTCACGCCCGTGACAGGGGGCGTGTCCTTAGAAAAAAGTCCCAAAATTGTTTAGGGAAGCTTTCTGGAAAAATCAGTTTTTTTTACCTAGACACGCCCGTGACTCAAATGTCATGCCCGTGTCACGGGCGTGTACTTGTGAAATTTTCCAGAATTGTAGAGGACGTCGTCCTCTTTCCGTTGACTGGTTGCACGTCCCGTAACTCTTCCTGGTTTGAAAGTTATGACCATTTGAAGTTGAGCTATCCGTTACCAAAAATGTTCATTTTCACCGCTTCAACTTCTGATCAGTTCTGCAAGCTCCAAATTGCTATTCACAGCCCAGATTGACCTAAAATATGAAAATAAAGCAATTATAATCATAATTACTAAAATATAACTATAATCTTATTATTAATTAAATAAAAACAATATGAAAATAATTATAATTAGTGACTTATCAAAAACCCCCATACTTAATCTTTTGCTATTCCAGAGCAAAACTATGAGAAGTACTTATAAGAAATTTATATTTTTTAAATTTAAACTAAAAATTCATTAAATCAAAAGAAAGTTAAAAATAAAATTTAGCGATTTAAATATTAAATCCTAAACTATGAAATTAAAATGTACAGAGAAAGGTATTTAGCAAAAATTTCTCATATAAATTAATTAGAATTCAAAATTTAGTTATTTAGCAATCAAAATTAGATTAGAATTATTCACATTATTACTAAAAAGAAACTTGTAAGAAATTTTTAACTACTACTTATGCTCTCTTAGTATTTTAATTAACTTCTAAAACCATTTTTTTAGGATTTGGGGAAAAGGAAAATGAAGAGTTTTTGGATTGGGGGCGATGAATTTTATCCTCTCACCCCACACATTTTTTTCTTTTGATATTTGCATATGTTTACCAAGAAAATGATGGATTTTATCCTCTCATTTTCCATGACATATGAACAAATATTTTTTCTCTTCAAATCAAAACAAAAATTAAATGGGAGTAATGAATTTTATTCTCTTACTCCTATTTTTATTTGGGGATTGCATATATGTACCAAGGAATTTATAAGTCTCATGACATATGATCTAACCAAAATAAAAAAATTGCATATGTGTACCAAGGGATGATGAATTTTATTCTCTCATCCCTATGACATATGATCTAACAAGAAAATTTAAAACAAAGGGAAGGGTACACAAAATTTAGATTAAATTAAAATAATTAGAGAGCAACTATAGTAAATTTAGAATTTCTTAAGAATCTTTAAGCATAAATGATTATAATTAAAATCAAAAGATTGTTAAACTAAACACTATAAAATTGAAACTAATTAGAATTAAGAGAAAAAGAAGTAAATAAGGTTCTCTAAACAAAATTAATTCATAAGTTTATTTATCAAAATTAAATCGCTAAAAATTAATTTAACTAACTATGATAAAATAAAAGACTAGCAATTTAAAAATTATAAAAATTCTATAAATAAACTCAATTAAATTGATGAAAATCACATAAAATTAAGTGTGGGTTTATTTATATTTTTAGAATTTTTTTTTTAAGATAACAATACTAAAACAAAGAAAAGATAAATTAAAATCCTAATTTTTTTTTGTTATTTCTTGGACTTCCCAAGGGGTACCCAGTGACGGGTTCGCAAGGTTTTGTGGGATGAAAGCCCAACACGGCCCTTTCCAAGAAATTAATTTTCAATTTTCTATTTTTTTGTATTTTTGATAATAAAAAGAAAACAATTTTTTTTGTATTTTTAAAGATTTTCTTCAATTGTTTTTTTTGAAATAAAAGCCTAAAATGGATTCCACCCCCATACTTAAAAAAAAACTTTGTCCCCAATGTTTTCAAGCCAAGTAGGAGGGAAAAAATGCAAAAAAAAATTGCAATAATTTAAAGATAATCAAGGGGTGTCTCCCAAGAGCGCTTTTCTTTTTCCCTTCTTTAAGCTAGACGGTTTAGGTTAGGAAAAAGGGAAATAAAAATTGAAGTGTAAGGGCAACTCCCTTAATTCCCGCTTTGGCGAAGAAGCAAAAGTCGCTCGCTCGACTACTCCTCCGCTATCTTCTTGATTTTCCTTGTTGTAGCAATTGACTTGAAAATGTAAATTCAAATCACCTATCCATACTTGAGGTGATTTGAATTTTTGTAGAGGAGCGGCAAATGGATCGTGGATGACGTTTAATTGCAACGGCTACGCTTCTACAGGAAAATCGTTAGTATACGGAAAATCAAAAGTAAGCATTTCAGAAAAATCTTCGCAAGGAGGAGGCTCTTGCAAAGGTATAAGATTAGGCTCTGGTTGTTTATTTTCTAAAATTAATTTTTTATCCAAAATTTTACTGGAAATAAAATCATTGGACGCATCAGGATGAAAAATTTTTGCTCCTAAAAAGTCATAAATTGTGCATGGAGGAGAAAAATTGGAAGTCGTAGGAGGAGACACATGTTCTTCTTCTACTTTGTCCGGTGTGCCAATAAAATTAATAAAGTTTTGATATAATAATTCTTCTTCCACCTTTGAATAAGACACCAAGGGGGTACATGAAGATTCATGTTCTGCCAAAGGTAAAAGTTTTAAAGAAGGAGAAAAATTCTTAGGACAAGCAATAATTTCTTCTAAAGTTTTGGGAGGATCAACTTGAAATTGTGTAAAGTCCCAAAGATTAGAAGAAGTGTGTGGTGTGATAAAAGAAGAACAAGAATTAGGATCTAAATAACTGTTCTCATAACTCGAAATATTTTCCGGTTGATCTTGCGAACAAGAAAAACTAGTAGCCGAGGTGGAAGAAGAATTATTTAAATCAAAATAATTATTCGTATTTAAATTTGAAAAAGTATTTTCATGAAAATTAGAAGAATAGGAAAAATTATTTTCATGAAAATTAGAAAAAGAATTATCATAAAAGTGAGAATAATTATTTTCATAATTATTATAGAAATTATTTTCATAAGAAAGATTTTTATAAAAATTATAATGATAACAATATTCACTTTGATGAGAACCACCACAATAATAACAAACAATTTGGCGTTGTCTTGCGACATTCAAAAGATTTACTTTGTGTGTAAGCTCGACAATTTTAGCGGCCAATTGTGATAACATTTTTTTTATAAAAGAAGAAAAAAAAACAACCGTTAGCTAATTGAAATGAATTTGAAAAAGAAAATTAAAAAGAGAAATGGTGATAGAGAAAAAGAGGGATAAAAGTAATACAATTCGCGTTTTCAAAATATCAACAAAATAGTCCCCGACAATGGCGCCAAAAACTTGATGTAGATTTTCTATAGTTTTAAAATATTATCCAAACTAAAATCTCAAATAGGCAAGCGTACCTATCGAAATATAGTATAGGAAATGTCATATTAGACTCGGGGCCTGTTGAGTACTCCTACTCACGCAAATTAATATTATTTTATCGAAGTATAAGAAAGAGGTTGAATTAACTATAGGAGGAAGGTAAACTAAAAAAAACAAGCACTTGATCAAGACTCCCTTTGAATTCAAATAAACTTCTATAAAATGAAAACTCTAATTTACCTACTTCGACCGTGGAGGTTCCCAAGGTACAAAAGCGTCTCTCTCGAGCTCATGCTTTTGACTAAACTTAGGTTGATCGATTAAGACCTCTCGGCCAGTCGAAACCCCTAAGTTTGCTTTACGCGGTGAACCCCGCTATTGGATTTGACTCCAATCCGGAAGATCCATGTCATCCTCTCTCGAGGAGTGCATGCGGCTCCTTCTATCTTTGAGTGATCTACTTGTTGAAACCGAAAACCGGTCTCCGTGGAGTTCGAGGTCCCAAAAGAGGGGTGACCGCGCACCTACTACACTCAAGTGAACAATCGAGGCTCTAGACTAGGAACGTAAGGGACAAGCCCAAGGTCTCAGCGTGGAGGTCCCACCACACACCCGGAAGACAAACGAACTCTTCCCCTCCTAAGCCAAATGCTGAGCTAATTGGGCACCCTTGGAAGGCTCTCTTGGCCAACCAGAACCTCTAGGGAGGATCTCGAAATTCGCTCCCTCTTAACCCAGGATGACACCTCGGGTTTGTACAAAACGCCCTTTAACTGCCCTCCTAGTAGCATAACCTCGCCTAACCGTTTTATTTTTCCGTAGCCCCCTTTGGGCCGCCACCAACGAAACATAAACCTTCAAGGACTATCAAAAACATTGCGGGCATCTCAAATTACAGGAACGCACGTTCCATATCTCGGCACGCAGGCCGGCAACATAAACAAAATAGGCCTTCAAGGGCCGGCACGAACTTGGGCTTAAGCCCACTGCTTTCTGCTACATAAAGAACGCACAACTTCCTCGGAGTCTTCTCCGGGAACCCCAGAACATCACCAATCCGGCTCATACGTCCGGATGGGCTTCACACAGCATGCCTAAACCCATACTCACGCTTCCGGGTACTATTTGTAATTAACTGTGGGGACGTACACGTCAACCCGTCGGAGCGCACCCTTCCCCCACTCGTCGGTGGAGAGGAGCTTCCATGCAAACATGTAAATTGAGGGCTTCACCTGCCCGAGAAGAAACTTCGTTACCCTTGACGCGTGCTTGGCGGCGGTGTCGAGAGAGGAGCTCCTAGTTGTTCTTGCTGAAGACGGTACCGGGAGAGGAGCTCCTGGCTCTCCTTATACAACTTTAACCTCCACTTGAAGGTTTGTGTTCCAAATCGGCCTCTTTTACGGTGGATTTCAGCAACGCAACTTTACTAGCTCCATCAACCATTGCGGAGGAAGCTCTACCTCCACCTTCAAGTCTCTTTATTGCAGCACTAACATCACCGGTGTTTATAACACTAAAGTATATGCACTTGCCTATGACAAGAAGAGTTTTATATTCAATTTCCAAATCTGCCTGGAGATGATAAAGCCTTATCAACAAGAAAATGGATTGTAGCTCTTCCTGGTCAGCCATGGAGAATAAAAACCGGAGCAGCTCTTCCTCTCGGGATCTGAAAGAGGAGGAAGACGTCGACGGTGGTGGCGTTCCCTCCGGACGGCCGAGCCCTGCTCCAGGCCGAGAGAGGGAGAGGGGCGTTCGGGCTCCTTGCATCGGCGGCGGCCAGAGATAGAGAGGGAGGCGGGCGGTGTGGGGGCTGCTCCAGGTCGCCGGCAAGGGAGAGAGGGCGGCTCGGGCTTGTGCCAGCCGGCGCCGGGAGAGATCGAGAGAGGGAGGGAGGGGTGGCGGCCATGCCACTTAGGTTTCTTTTTTCCGCTGCTCTCTTTTGCTGCCTCTCCCGTGCCCCCCTTTTTCCTCCTCCTAATACAATATATCATATATCCTATCTCATATAATATCATATAACATATATAATATAACATATATAATATAACATATATAATATAATATATGTATATAATATATATATATTATAACATTAAATACATATTTATACATTTAAAGCCTGCACATAAAACCTCCGCACGCACGCACGAACACCCGCACGTCTTCGAACGGGGCTGCACCAAAACGCCGCTCGTAGCACGTCCCGAGCCAGCTCCCCGTAGAGGATCCCACTCGGCCGGGTACGGGGTTGTACACAATCCCCGCTCTTTTCGAGGTTGTCCAAGCTCGAAAAGAAATGTCCAACCCCAAGTACTCGGCGAGTGGGTTCCGACTCAAAAAAAGTTTGAGAAAATTCTCCACTTGGCTGATAAAAAGAGCTCCAGACCAGGGCTTAAATAAGAATCAACTCACTATCATGAACATGCGGTAAAAACCAATCTATTTATTAAAAAACCAACCAAATTATCAACTGATGTGGAAGCCAATGGCAGTACATGTTTTGAGATGCATATTTCAGATGGGCATACCTCTTACAAATACAATGATCTTGCTACCTCTCAAACATTTTATGTATCAGCAAGATCAACATTAAAAGGAATAAGATCGATAATGTTATTTTTCATGTTACAAAAGAGGATGATGTTTTTTATACGGCATGCTTTGCAAACCATTTAACTATTTTCATAAGACATGAAACAAGAGATGTATTAATATTAGTCTATTCAATTCATCAAAATGAAACTATTGATCTAAATTACGGTTTAAACTATGATTATTCCCCTTTTGAAGAAGTACTGCGCACTTTCTCGCTTTTCTATGAGATCAAACTCTTTCCAAGACCTTTTACAAGTCCAAATCCTTTCTCCCCAGGTGTGCCCACCGCCCTGCCCAGCTAATGAGAGCCTGAGCAGCGAGTCTACCCGGGGCCGAGCAGCACTCGGGGTCCCTTACCCCCACAGGCGAGCCTACGGACCTGCCAGCTGGATGGGAGCCTGTGCAGCGGGTCTACCTGGGGCCGAGCCAGGCTCGGGGTAGTGCAAAAGTCTCCAACAACTCCGACCACCGAGTGAGCCTACAGCTCTGCCAGCTCGATGGTAGCCTGGTCAGCGGGTCTTCTCGGGGTCTCCTCTCCAAAACCAACTCCAACCACCGAGTGAGCCTATGGCCCTGCCAGCTCCATGGTAGCCTGGACAGTGGGTCTTCTCGGGGTCTCCTCTCCAGAACCAACTCCAACCACTGAGTGAGCCTACAGACCTGCCAGCTCGATGGTAGCCTGGACAGCGGGTCTTCTCGGGGTCTCCTCTCCAGAACAACCTCCAACTGCCGAGTGAGCCTACAGACCTGCCAGCTCGATGGTAGCCTGGACAGCGGGTCTTCTCGGGGTCTCCTCTCCAAAACCAACTCCAACCCTCCGAGTGAGCCTACAGACCTGCCAGCTCGATGGTAGCCTGGACAGCGGGTCTTCTCGGGGTCTCCTCTCCAAAACCAACTCCAACCACCGAGTGAGCCTACAGACCTGCCAGCTCGATGGTAGCCTGGACAGCGGGTCTTCTCGGGGTCTCCTCTCCAAACAACCTCCAACCGCCGAGTGAGCCTACAGCCCTGCCAGCTTGGTGAGAGCCTGGTCAGCGGGTCTGCTCGGGGTCTCCTCTCCAAACAACCTCCAACCACCGAGTGAGCCTACAGCCCTGCCAGCTTGGTGAGAGCCTGGTCAGCGGGTCTGCTCGGGGTCTCCTCTCCAAACAACCTCCAACCACCGAGTGAGCCTACAGACCTGCCAGCTCGATGGTAGCCTGGACAGCGGGTCTTCTCGGGGTCTCCTCTCCAAAACCAACTCCAACCACCGAGTGAGCCTACAGACCTGCCAGCTCGATGGTAGCCTGGACAGCGGGTCTTCTCGGGGTCTCCTCTCCAAACAACCTCCAACCGCCGAGTGAGCCTACAGACCTGCCAGCTCGATGGTAGCCTGGACAGCGGGTCTTCTCGGGGTCTCCTCTCCAAAACCAACTCCAACCGCCGAGTGAGCCTACAGACCTGCCAGCTCGATGGTAGCCTGGACAGCGGGTCTTCTCGGGGTCTCCTCTCCAAAACCAACTCCAACCACCGAGTGAGCCTACAGACCTGCCAGCTCGATGGTAGCCTGGACAGCGGGTCTTCTCGGGGTCTCCTCTCCAAACAACCTCCAACCGCCGAGTGAGCCTACAGCCCTGCCAGCTTGGTGAGAGCCTGGTCAGCGGGTCTGCTCGGGGTCTCCTCTCCAAAACCAACTCCAACCACCGAGTGAGCCTACAGACCTGCCAGCTCAATGGTAGCCTAGACAGCGGGTCTTCTCGGGGTCTCCTCTCCAAACAACCTCCAACCGCCGAGTGAGCCTACAGACCTGCCAGCTCGATGGTAGCCTGGACAGCGGGTCTTCTCGGGGTCTCCTCTCCAAAACCAACTCCAACCACCGAGTGAGCCTACAGACCTGCCAGCTCGATGGTAGCCTGGACAGCGGGTCTTCTCGGGGTCTCCTCTCCAAACAACCTCCAACCGCCGAGTGAGCCTACAGCCCTGCCAGCTTGGTGAGAGCCTGGTCAGCGGGTCTGCTCGGGGTCTCCTCTCCAAACAACCTCCAACCACCGAGTGAGCCTACAGCCCTGCCAGCTTGGTGAGAGCCTGGTCAGCGGGTCTGCTCGGGGTCTCCTCTCCAAACAACCTCCAACCGCCGAGTGAGCCTACAGACCTGCCAGCTCGATGGTAGCCTGGACAGCGGGTCTTCTCGGGGTCTCCTCTCCAAAACCAACTCCAACCACCGAGTGAGCCTACAGACCTGCCAGCTCGATGGTAGCCTGGACAGCGGGTCTTCTCGGGGTCTCCTCTCCAAACAACCTCCAACCGCCGAGTGAGCCTACAGCCCTGCCAGCTTGGTGAGAGCCTGGTCAGCGGGTCTGCTCGAGGTCTCCTCTCCAAACAACCTCCAACCACCGAGTGAGCCTACAGCCCTGCCAGCTTGGTGAGAGCCTGGTCAGCGGGTCTGCTCGGGGTCTCCTCTCCAAACAACCTCCAACCGCCTTCAGCTCTACTTCCTGGTAAATACGTGGGGCCCAAGGAATACAGGTAATTCCTGAGAACAACCTGCTCTCTGACGCTAAACTTCACTTCTCTGCGAACAGTCACTCCTTGGACAGCTTTTAGAGCTTAGAAAACTGATGTTACGAATAAAGAAACTAGGTACTGAATCAAAGAAGAAAATATTTGGCCAAGTATCAAGTAGCAATAAGGGTTAAAGATATCAAATGAACTCCAAAATATAGGAATAGGCCAATCCTTTTACGTGATAATGCATGCAGGGGGGATCGTACAAGAAAGCAATAATTGGTTTACCTGAACTTTCTTGTTTTTTACTGTGATAAAATAGAGAAGCTGTTAGAACACCTTCACCGACAAAATATGGCTTGAGTAATCTTGAATTTTGACAACTATGTTTTGCTGAAACCGCATTAGGAACAGGCAATATTTCCCCTGATTCAGAAGTGTCGTCTTCCCGCTTTCTATTAGCTTTCTCCAGGATAAGTATCTCTCTAGAATCAGGCCCTTCAGAGAAACTTTTATGCCAATTATGCAAAGTTGCCTTTATTTAAGAAATGACAACTTGAATCTTGCTGTCCCAGATCCTCTAACAGCTTTGATGATTTGGGAGTCCCTGAAGCAAACAAAATGCACAATAGTCTTTCCATTTGGATACACTACAAAAACACTGGTGCCTATTCTCTTGTGACATAGAGCACATGTGTTATCACCATCAATTCTTACCATTTTACGTCGATGTTTATATAGTTCCGCTTTTATCTGTAAATTCTCACTGTATCGTAGGCTCTTGACAACACAACAGTTTCGAGAACCTTCACTAGGCTTCCTTAAAAGAGGTTCGAGGAAAGAACGCAAATTCTTATAAAGCCTCCATCATTCACCGCACTGGCAGCATCAGATAGTTTTTCAACCTTGATTTTTGTATGGTCTGCCACTTGAATGATAGGTTTAAGAAATTTGCCTGAGACACCTTCTGATCTTATAATGTCATCAGCAAAACTACTAAACTTATTTACCATATGTGCATCATTCTCTGTAGGTCCAGACGCACAAGGGCTTATTGCTTGCAAGTCCAAGTTATCCACGCTTCTGCATTCTGCTACATCAACATTGTTTTCACTGAATGAAACAATATCTCCATGTTGTGCATCACTGCCGATATATTCTATATCAAAGGGAATAAACGGTATTGCGCCATTATTAACAATAACAGAAATTTCGGACATCCTGAAAATACTATTGATACTGTTTAAGCCCGCAGGCTCTGAGTCTGATTTGTCAATGGCCGCTCCATGCTCATAAGGCTCTGCCATCAAATGCGCTTTTTGACCAGATTAGAATATTTGTGACGTGTCGGAGACAAGTAGAACGGGTGCTTTGGAGGAACTATCTTGGCCAAAACTATGAGCAACTAATGGAAAAACTCCATCTTTATCATGTGTTGGACAGAATTTTGACTGATCATCTGCTCCATCTGAGAAAAACAAATTAGTTTCTGGCATGCTGCCAGCAGATGTCTTATCACAGATATTTTAGTGTGCGTGCCTTCATTCTTCGGCTCAATTTCAATAAAAGAGGCATCATCTTTTTTTTTGCGAGCAAGTGATCGTTAGATTCCTTAGCCACTGTTTTAATCACTTCCTCATGTAGAACAATGTCACCAGAGAAGTTCCATGCAAAATTAAATTCAGCTTGCGGCACTTGCCAAGAAGAATTCTCATTGAGATACGCTTTAGAAAAATAGAACAGATTTGATTAACGTATTATCTTAATCAATTGAAATTTCCTGATCTTCCATAGAAGAAACAACTTCGTGCAGTACTTGATCTTTTTCATTAACAACTGTTGAAACGGAAATATTTCCTTGAACATCCCAAAATAAACCCTTATCCTCCTCTTCATACAAGTAATACTCAAGATTTAGTAGTTTTGATGATGGGTTTCCTGGACCCAGCACTTTGTTTTCTTGAATTATATCTCTAACAATTTCTCATACGGTGTAGAAAGATCCACCGACTTCTTTGTGTGTAAGATTAAGGGACGGAAAATTTCCCTCATTTGAGCTCTGATACCTCACGTCAAGAAATTCATGAAGTCATGTGCACTTGCTATAGATCTTGAGGCTCTCCGCTAACATCGAATTGATTTTTTGTAAGATTGATCAAAGCAAAAGTAAATTTTATTGAATAACAATCGATTCTTCATTTTTTTTTCTTTCTTATGAAGGCTTTAGCCACCGCTCTCCTCTCGTCTTTTGTTCGTCGAGTTCGGATCTCTTTCTCACTAGAGGGAGCACTGCATCTAGGTAGGGCAAATGATTGCCATACCCACCTAACTGTTATGCCTTGTATGAAGACGGCAAACTTATGCCTTTGCCAAAGTAAACCTACCCAAATACTTGAGTCCATTATGACCTCTTGCTGGACTTATTAGCTACAGTCACACCCTTCATTAGTGAGTGAATATCAACTCCACGTTCATTCAAGATCTTATCATGGTAAGTTTTTCTTCTAATCTCTTTTGATTCTTTCTCTACCTCCTCCAATGTGGGTCCACATTTATTTTTACTTCTTCTTTTTTAATCAAAATAAGACCAAAGTCATTGGCTTTAGTTCCCCTAAAAGCATCCTTCGGGGGCCGAGCAACAACAAAAGCTTTGCCACCCGCCAACATATCCACCTGAGTTTGTAGAATATAGCAAAAGTTTTTTAATCTCCTGCATCCTCGAAAGCAATCACATGATATTGCTTAGGGCTAAGCTCAAGATCTTCAGCCATTTCCAATGAACAAGATCCAATTCTTGGGACATCCTCTTCCAAAGAGTATAGTTCAATGCACAGAACAAATTGAATATCTAACCACCAGAAATAATCTTCCTCCTAACTTCCTCTTTGTTGCTCAGGCGGACTACATCAATAGAAATATCCATCCCTTCATTGGGGCAGTCCACCGTGTTGTTTTCGATGGCAGGAATCTCATAATCAACTGTGATAGAAGTGCAATCATTCTGCTCCACTACATGATCGTTTGAAGACTGCTTTTGACTTTTCGCTTCACGAACTATCTTATGATCCCCGCCCTATCTACAATGGATTGGTGAGAACATAGGATGGGACGGCCCCAAGTATGAGGACCTTACATATGAAATTCCAGCGCATGACCCTGGTCGTCACTTGGTTCCTCTTCTATAGCCATGACGTTCGCCTGAGTTCTTCTGTGCTGGTCACTCTCCACGCTCAACGCACCAAAAATGTTGAAACCGAAAACCGGTCTCCGTGGAGTTCGAGGTCCCAAAAGAGGGGTGACCGCGCACCTACTACACTCAAGTGAACAATCGAGGCTCTAGACTAGGAACGTAAGGGACAAGCCCAAGGTCTCAGCGTGGAGGTCCCACCACACACCCGGAAGACTAACGAACTCTTCCCCTCCTAAGCCAAATGCTGAGCTAATTGGGCACCCTTGGAAGGCTCTCTTGGCCAACCAGAACCTCTAGGGAGGATCTCGAAATTCGCTCCCTCTTAACCCAGGATGACACCTCGGGTTTGTACAAAATGCCCTTTAACTGCCCTCCTAGTAGCATAACCTCGCCTAACCGTTTTATTTTTCCGTAGCCCCCTTTGGGCCGCCACCAACGAAACATAAACCTTCAAGGACTATCAAAAACATTGCGGGCATCTCAAATTACAGGAACGCACGTTCCATATCTCGGCACGCAGGCCGGCAACATAAACAAAATAGGCCTTCAAGGGCCGGCACGAACTTGGGCTTAAGCCCACTGCTTTCTGCTACATAAAGAACGCACAACTTCCTTGGAGTCTTCTCCGGGAACCCCAGAACATCACCAATCCGGCTCATACGTCCGGATGGGCTTCACACAGCATGCCTAAACCCATACTCACGCTTCCGGGTACTATTTGTAATTAACTGCGGGGACGTACACGTCAACCCGTCGGAGCGCACCCTTCCCCCACTCGTCGGTGGAGAGGAGCTTCCATGCAAACATGTAAATTGAGGGCTTCACCTGCCCGAGAAGAAACTTCGTTACCCTTGACGCGTGCTTGGCGGCGGTGTCGAGAGAGGAGCTCCTAGTTGTTCTTGCTGAAGACGGTACCGGGAGAGGAGCTCCTAGCTCTCCTTATACAACTTTAACCTCCACTTGAAGGTTTGTGTTCCAAATCGGCCTCTTTTACGGTGGATTTCAACAACGCAACTTTACTAGCTCCATCAACCATTGCGGAGGAAGCTCTACCTCCACCTTCAAGTCTCTTTATTGCAGCACTAACATCACCTGTGTTTATAACACTAAAGTATATGCACTTGCCTATGACAAGAAGAGTTTTATATTCAATTTCCAAATCTGCCTGGAGATGATAAAGCCTTATCAACAAGAAAATGGATTGTAGCTCTTCCTGGTCAGCCATGGAGAATAAAAACCGGAGCAGCTCTTCCTCTCGGGATCTGAAAGAGGAGGAAGACGTCGACGGTGGTGGCGTTCCCTCCGGACGGCCGAGCCCTGCTCCAGGCCGAGAGAGGGAGAGGGGCGGTCCGGCTCCTTGCATCGGCGGCGGCCAGAGATAGAGATGGAGGCGGGCGGTGTGGGGGGCTGCTCCAGGTCGCCGGCAAGGGAGAGAGGGCGGCTCGGGCTTGTGCCAGCCGGCGCCGGGAGAGATCGAGAGAGGGAGGGAGGGGTGGCGGCCATGCCACTTAGGTTTCTTTTTTCCGCTGCTCTCTTTTGCTGCCTCTCCCGTGCCCCCCTTTTTCCTCCTCCTAATACAATATATCATATATCCTATCTCATATAATATCATATAACATATATAATATAACATATATAATATAACATATATAATATAATATATGTATATAATATATATATATTATAACATTAAATACATATTTATACATTTAAAGCCTGCACATAAAACCTCCGCACGCACGCACGAACACCCGCACGTCTTCGAACGGGGCTGCACCAAAACGCCGCTCGTAGCACATCCCGAGCCAGCTCCCCGTGGAGGATCCCACTCGGCCGGGTACGGGGTTGTACACTACTCGTATCCGCAACCTCTCGGTCATTTAAGATACGGATCTAGGGTAGAAAACGCATTCATGAATTACGAATTCTAAACAGATAAAATCAAAGTTAGATCAAAGCGGTAAAAGTGTTTGACAAAATAGTTTTATTTAATTTTAAAGTTCATCATGATCAAGTGCTAATGTAAATTAGCTACATGACATGATAAAGGAAATACATAAAAAGAAGGGAAAGAAGAACATGTTTGCAAAAAAAGAAATGCTTGAATTGAAATCTAAACTATGAATTTGAAATTACATAAAAGGAAATGCTGAAAAATAGTAAACTAAGCTAGAAAATACTCCTAAAACTGTTCCTCATCTTTTTTTTTGAGCTTCTGGACTCATCTGCTATTTATAGATTTTTCTGCTTGGGAGTCACGCCCATTGGTCACGCCCGTGACCTAGGGCGTGTCAGGCTCAGAAACTGCAGTCTTGAAAGCCCGGGAACGTTGGAGAAAAACCGCCAAAAATCGCCGTTTTGCGGGTCACGCCCCTAGGTCACGCCCGTGACCTAGGGCATGTCTAGTCTGTTACAGGAAACGGTGGGAATGGAAACGGCGGGAAGTAATTCTGGCATTTCTGAAGTGGTCACGCCCTAGGTCACGCCCGTGACCTAGGGCGTGTCTGACTGGGCCAGCAAAATGGTTGGAAACGGCATAATCTGGGATTAATTTCGCAGTTTTGGGTAGGTCACGCCCTAGGTCACGCCCGTGACAGGGGGCGTGTCCTTAGAAAAAAGTCCCAAAATTGTTTAGGGAAGCTTTCTGGAAAAATAAGTTTTTTTGACCTAGACACGCCCGTGACTCAAATGTCATGCCCGTGTCACGGGTGTGTACTTGTGAAATTTTCCAGAATTGTAGAGGACGTCGTCCTCTTTCCGTTGACTGGTTGCACGTCCCGTAACTCTTCCTGGTTTGAAAGTTATGACCATTTGAAGTTGAGCTATCCGTTACCAAAAATGTTCTTTTTCACCGCTTCAACTTCTGATCTGTCCTGCAAGCTCCAAATTGCTATTCACAGCCCAGATTGACCTAAAATATGAAAATAAAGCAATTATAATCATAATTACTAAAATATAACTATAATCTTATTATTAATTAAATAAAAACAATATGAAAATAACTATAATTAGTGACTTATTAGTGGCCATATTAGATTGGGCCATCTCAATAAACTCCTCCATCATTTCTTCCAGTGTACACTTGCGCGTACCTTGTACGTTCGGATTACTACTCATATGCGGCCGTCGTGGCTTGTTGATTGAGGCTTGGGCATCAAATTGATGATGGCCTCTCTGCCACCTTTGACCGGGACCATTTTGATTCCACAAGAAATTAGGGTGATTTCTCGCGTTGGGGATATATATATTATTATAAGGAACAATGCGGTTTTGACTATTTATAAAATTTACATTTTCGTCAAAAATTATACCTGATGGCTCAGCAAAGGTCTCTCCCACAGTGCACTCGAAAGCATGATGGCTAGGGTTACCACAAACCTGGCATGATATGTCCATATATCGAGCTGGAGGAGGGGTCAATCTTGTCAGCATAGTCCTTCCATCAAAATTATGATGAATCGCTTCAGCTTGTTGCGCCATCACATTTACTTCAAACAAATTCATGGCTCCTCTAGGGGCATTCCTTCTGGCAGTCTAGTATGTGCTATGGGAGGCAGTGTCACGAAGAAGCCTCAATGCCTCATTAGGATGTAAGTTCATTATTGTACCTCCAGCCGCTGCGTTATCATGGCCCTGAAATTAGGCTGAATACCAAAATAAAATATTTCAACTAGATTCCACGGCTCACAGCCGTTGTACGGGCATCGACATTGTAGGTAGGAGAATCTCTACCACGCCACATATAATGTCTCTTGATCTACCTGTCGGAAGGTTTAAATATCCCTCTAGGCATTCACAATCTTGTCCACAGGATGGAACTTAGCCAATAACTTGGAGGTCAGGGCCTCCCATGTAGTTGCGGTCCCTGGGACAATAGTATTAAGCCAGGTTATGGCTTTGTCCCTCAACTAAAAAGGAAACAACCTCAACTTCACCACATCATCCGAGATACCAGCATACTAGAAAGTGTCGTAGATTTTTGAGAACTCTGCCAGATGGAGCTGCTGATCCTAACTCGGCAAGCCTGAGAACTGGGTATTATTCTTGATCATATTCAGTATGGCGGGTTTAATCTCAAAGTGGTTATTTACGATGGCTGGTCCGAAGCCAGGGTAAACAATTCCTGCAGTGAAGGATGTGAAATCACGCATTGTTCTAACGCGTGGTTGAACCAACACTTGGCCCTCAGCAACCCTTTCACTTTGGCCATTTCCTCCTAGGCCCAGATTCTCCATCCTCTCATCAACAGCAGCAATACGTAGGCGAGCTCGCCTCGCACGTGCGGTTTCAGGCTCTAACACAAGATCTTCAACCCTATCACTGGAGTCAGGATCTGTCATACACCACAAAAAACCTTTCAAAAATATAAAAAAACACTTACACACTTTTTAAAAAGAATAATACACAAAACGATTGCACTCCCCTGCAACGGTGCCATAAACTTGATGCGTCGGCAAGTGTACCGATTATAGTCAAGTAATAAAGTTGAGGAGTTTAATCACCGGATATCGATCTCTCGAGGAGTGCAATTAAGGAATATGATTACTTTATTTGAAAAAGTGATTGCAAGTGTAAACGCAAGAAAGGGGAGTTTTGATTTGGGGTTTCCTAAGATTAACACTAATGATCCTAATGCGGGTCGCCATCACTGCGTCTCTTTGGGTGATTACTCAAGAGAGTAAAACGGAAGATGGATGAGCTAATGAGGGTAACAATCACCTCTTCTCAACGTACTCTTCTAGCAATCGCTAGAACGACACAATCACAACTTGAACAAGAGAAAATCTGAAGCTCAACAACACTTTCAAGAACTTAAATATATCAACACTTTGACATGCTGAAATATTCAAGCTAATAATATTCTTACACAACATTCCAATACTCAAAATATGCAGTTAAAGGAAATACTACAAGTGAAGGGGAACAGAAACAACCAAACGCACAAAGACTCTCCGAGATTCACAGCCAGATTCAAGGGTTGTCGGGCCTTGTCCGAACTCGGTCTACGGATGACATTTGTGGTCTAAAATGGCTGTACTTCCTTCAAATATCCCGTCTTCTTTGCGAATAATCGCTGGTCTAGTTCTATTAGGAAAACTCTACGGATGCATAAACCTATGAGCTTGAAACAGAGCTTGGAGCTTGGAGATGACAATCGTAGCTGGAGATAAAGCTTTTGCAAGCTCTTGGAGGAGAAATGGTGGTCGGATCAACTCTCCAAGGAGGAGAGAGAAAAAGGTGGCTGGAGGGAAGATTTCCCGCTCAAACGAGCATGAATGGCAGGATGGAGGTGGACTGGTTCGGACTTCATTGCAGGGAAGAAGAAATCTGCACATTAAATAGAAGCAGGTCAGAAAATAAGGCACTCACGGTTTGGCACACGACCATGCGTCAACCGTGCGTTATTTAACTTACAAAATAAGCATGCGGAAGGAGAAGCGTTGATTAGTGAATTTTACTCATGCACGGACGCTTCCGCCTGTGCGTGAAGGAAATCGCACGGGTAATGACAAAAAGCTGGAAAATAGGAACAAACAGGAAAACCGTGCATTTTACTCGTGCACGGGTGCTGCCGCCCGTGCATGAACAAATCACACGATTAACCACAGAATGGAATGAACAGGAAAGCTACAGGAAAACCGTGTGTTTCCTTCTCGCATGGTTTAGAAGAAACCGTGCGTTAACCGTGCATTTATAATCATCGAGTTCATCTCGATGAAAGTCGTCAAGATCCACTCGACCAAGTAAAATGCATGATTAGGAAGAAATCGTGCCCTAAGGAAACGCACAACCGTGCGTTTTCCACAAATCAGATTTCCTGCCATGGGGAAAATGCACCACCTGCACAACAAAACCAAGCTAGAGCATAAGCTCCCAGCACCAATTCACATTATAAAATAAACAAAAGAGCTATGGGGAGGACCATGTGCTTAGCCCCAAGAAAAGAATGAGCATTTGCACAACCATGGGCTGAAACAGTGCCCAATATGATCAATTACCAAATGATTCAAATATAACCGATTTCCAGCTGAAATGCAGTGCACGAGTGAGAAAACAAGCCCAGATGAGTCCGAAAAACCCTCTAAATATCAGACTCATCACCTATCATCCTTTATTTTTCCTTATTAAAATATTTTAAAATGTTAATTAGTATTAAGTGTAGTAGACACAAACCAGTCTAGATGCTTATTATCATTGTTTTTATGAAAGCAAATTCTCTATTTTCTATTTTTGTGCTTACCTTCTTTTAAAATTTCAAAGCTTTATTTTGAGTAGATTTATGAAGCATGAAAATAATTTAAGCATTTCTTTTGAAACATTTGATCCTTTTGCACCCGCCTAACAATAATCGTTGCTAGCCAATTTTGTGCCTTTTCCTTTCCTTTTTGTAGCCCCACTTTTTATTTCACCACGACCAAATAGCTTACCTATATGCACACTTTAAATTTGTTTTTGAGCTTTAATTACTAATGTGCATCTTTTTGAAAATTTTTGTGGAAAATCCTTGTTTTTCTACATAAGTGGAAATATTTAAGTATGAAAAATGAAAAAAAAAAATTAAAAAAATGAAAGAAAAATATTTGATGAAAAAACTGAAAGAAAAGAAAAAAATGTAAAAAATAATTATTTTGGCTAGCATTATTTTGGCAAAACTGATTTCTTTTTGTTTTAAGTGTGCAAATACCCCACATGTTTATATCTTTTTAATAAAACATCCTTAAAAACCTAAGCCTAACTGTATGCCTAATTAAATCCCTAGTGATTCTTGCTTCCTACGTTTAGTTTTTAGTATAGTAGCGAGAAACTAGATTGAGTAAGTCTTTTTTGATAGAAATATTGAACTTTGTCTTGAATGACTATGATTTTAATTTGTCTCTTAGACTTTAGTATTGACTCAATGAGCTTTTTAATCGTTACTTTATTATGTGTTAATTCGCTTAAAATTTGGGATGATTTATTTTTTTATTTAGTAAAATTTATAAAATTTTGTGCTAAGTTAAAGTAGGAATTTTTAGTTCTTTTTCAAAATTTTTCTACCTATAAATTCCTGTCTTAATCGTTTATAGCATATTTAAACTTTTCAATTAATCCTCTTTATTTTCTCTAACTTGTAGTTTTATCTCGAGGACAAGCAAAATAATAAGTATGGGGGAATTTGATGATGCATATTTTAGCTTAATTTATTAGGGTAAAGATATATATTTTTTTCTTTTTAAATCTCTTTCTCTTTGTATTTTTAGGTTCCTTTAAGTTTCTTTTTGTATAAATAATATAACTAATGTTTTCTTCTCTTTTTGCAAGTTTTCATAGCTTTGGGCCAAAATGACTTGACACCCCCCACCCTGAAACGCCCTCCCAAGGAGTGTCACAGGGAGTATTACCCGATCCCGAGGAAATTTGATGCCAGAAGCCTGATCCCGAGAAAAAACACCTGACACCCCCCCTAACACGCCCTCCCTAGGAGTGCCTCTGGGCGTGTCACACTCATCCCGAAGTATGCTGCCATATTTACAGATTTTCCGTCGTTCTACGTTAACTCGTACGTGGCACGCCCCCGACACGGGCATGGCCCTGGGGCGTGTAGCACTTTTTATGACAACTGACAGATTTCCGACCAATGTTTTTGATGTGACGTGACTTACATGCCACC
Organism: Platanthera zijinensis; assembly: GCA_039513925.1. Classification (NCBI taxonomy): domain Eukaryota; kingdom Viridiplantae; phylum Streptophyta; class Magnoliopsida; order Asparagales; family Orchidaceae; genus Platanthera; species Platanthera zijinensis. Next base: position 159,906,244 of record CM077092.1, read on the forward strand.
CTACACGGGTGTGTCCACAATCATATAGAAGCAATCATTATTCCCGCCAAAATCCAGTGCCCGAGGTCAACTTCATACTCAATACGCCCCCCTGATGCGCCCTCCCCGGGAGTGACAGGGGGACTTACCAAGATAGAAATATTGCCTATAAATACCAGGTCATTCCAAGCATTCCAGACCAAGTGTTGGGGAGAGGGGATGTGCTGCAAGTTTCATTCCTAGGTTTTGTGTTTTTTTCCTTATGTTTTTGCTCTCTCTCTCCCTCCATTTCTAGTTTTACTTTCATGCATTGTACTTTACTTACCTGTAATCTCTTTTTACTAGTGTAATATCAGTAGTTAGCTTTCTTTTTATGCACTTGTAATGTCCATTTCCTAGTTGTAATCCTTTTTTGCTTTTAATAAAATTCAAGTTAGTGTTCTCTTTTTTTTATTTCTCTCTCTTTAGTTTTCATGCACCTTCATTATTTACCCCTCACTTTACCTTTTACCATGATTAACTAATCCTCATTTGTACTCGATCGCGAAGATCTGAGAATGAGTAAATCAAGTTATGTTGTTTTAGCTTTCTCTTTCTTCTTAAAGTAATTACCTTTGATTAACTCTTTATTTTTATTTAGTGGGACTATATTGCCGGTATATATTTTCCCTTTGGATTTTCATTCTTAGTTAGCCGAGAGGCTCGTAGTTTGAATTGATCACTGATGCGCTTTCAGTATGTTCACCAATCACGGTCATGTAATAAAGATGAGGAGTAGCTTCCCCAGATATCGATCTCACGCGGAGTGGAAGTAGGGAGAATGGACATCACTTTTGGAAAAACGAATGCAGGTGCAACTATGAAAAAAGGGGGCTTTGGTTTTGGGTTCCTATGATAAGCATGATTAAACTAGTGTGGGTCGCCTTCACCGCGTCGTACGGGTGGATCACTCCAACGAGTAATAACATAGATGAACGAACAAACAAGGGTCGTAAACACCTCTTCGTAGCGCGCGCTTCTTGCAATCTCTAGAATGGATCAAACACAACCCAAGATTAAAGCATCATTAACATATCTTGATGAAACTAAAGAAAAAATAGTGTTATCAAGTTACAAGTTTACTAACACAGGTTCAGAACATGGAAAGCTTAATAAAAGTGAAGGAACACGACCGAGAGTACGAAATCTCTCCAAGATTCTCGGCTGGAAGCGAAGGTTGTCAATCATCATCCCAGCTCGGTCTTCGAAAGTCGACCGGGATCCAGACGGGCTATCACTTCCTTCTTCTAACCAGTCCTCTTTGTGTTGAGTCGCTAAGTCAGATCTTAATGGAGAACTTCTCGAGTGCAGCAACAAGGAACTCTAATGAAAGCTTGGAGGTCCGAGAAGATGAAGATGGTCGGAGACGGAACTTTCACAAGCTTTCGGAGGAGAAATGGTGGCCAAAGGAGCTTCCAACGAAAGAGAGAGAGAGTGATGGCTGGCGGGATGATTTCTCGCTCAAAGGAGCGAAAATGGCGGGGGAAAACAGAGTTGTTTCGGTCTAGAAGAAATCTACTTCTTAAATAGTAAAAGTCAGAAAAAATTTTCACGCACGGTCTGGCACACGACTGTGCGCGAACCGTGCAATATTTATCTCCAGAAAATGCCTGATTAAGAAGAAGCGTTGACCCGTGCGTTTTACTCATGCACGGGAGATTTTGCCCGTGCGCTAAGGAAATCGCACGGGTAACGACATAATGCACAAAATGCAAGCAACCGGGTGGAACCTTGTATTTAACTCGCGTACGGGCGCTTCCGCCCGTGCATGAAGGAAAACACACGATTAACCACAGAACAGCCTAAAAACAAAAGCTACAGGAAAACCATGCGTTTCCTTCGTGCACAGTTTTGAAGAAATCGTACGTGAAGGAAACACACGGGCCGCTCAATCCTTCAAGAATAACTTGAAGAAAACGCACGACTAAAAGTAACCGTCCGCTAAGAAAACGCACGACCGTGAATTTTCCATAAATCAGAACTATTAAAAGAGGAAAACCGACCACCTGCAAGCAGCAAACATATAGCAAAGGAGGACCCTCCAACAACACAGAAAAAAAAAATCAAAGCAGCAGAAAGAAACACGGGGAGCACCAAGTGCTTACAACCATCAACAGAATGCGTAATTTCACACCCACGAGCCCAAAATAGTGCACAATGAGGTCAAAGACTGAACGATACAAATATAACAAATATCCTGTTAAAATGCAGTGCACATGTGATAAAATAAGCTCAGATGAGCCCGAAAAACCCTATATAAATCGGACTCTTCAAACCACCAGACTTAAACATTTGCTCATCCCGAGCAAATCATTTCTCCGTGGACTCGAAAATATCGAGCTGGCTTAGAAATTTCTAAATAAAGTAAAACGAGAAATCATAAACTACATGGGCATAGAAAATAAAATAGACAAACTTTCCAATTATGCTTCGGTGCTTATAAATTTCGATATATGTAAATAGATATTGTACCTACTCAAATTAGGAATGTTGGAGAATCGTTCAGTCATATGTAGGAAGAAAGTTGGCAGGCCACTGAGTTGAGCATTGCCAAAGACCGGGGCTTGAGATCACCTCCAAAGGAATCCACCAATGTTGGGGACCATACGCTTTCCCATTCGCACTCTCTCCCCTATGCTAATTAGACTCAAACGTGAATCCGTAGGACTTGTAGGATAGAATGATGCTTGGGTCCATACGTAGGCAAGGTGAAAAAGGTAAAACAGCAGCTACGCACAACCCAAATGAGCTCATACAAATGCATATCCTTACGAAAACAATATGCGTAGGTGCACCACACCACTAGACTTGAACTTGACAACATTGGTGTGTGCACCGCCTACCGCCACAAAACAACATAAACATAAATTTCATTTAAACATTTTCTTCTTTCAGATCAAACAACAATTTTTTTTCTTTATCTTTTTCCATTTTTTTAACAACATTTAGCCACATTAGCATTAATATCTCCACAACACAACCACAAACTGCATCGCAACAACAACACCAAGCGGAAGAATTAGCATACTAATAGCCAAAAATAAGTGTTTGCTACTGCAAAAGGTCTTTAGGCTTTGGTGATTGCAAGTAGGGCCAAATCAAAAGGTGGGACAGGAGCAAAAGGGGCTAACAAGGATTACTGTTAGGATGGGTACAAGGCTCAACCGGGCAAAAATGATGGCCTATGTCACGCTCACGCTTGACTAATCATGCACCAATGCTTTGAGAGTCGCTTGGGGCAAGTTCTTAGTCACCAAAAAACATGATCCTTCCTCCCTACTCAAGCAATACGAGGCTAGTGGCGGCTACACACATTCCTACACTACCGTTCGATTGCTCCAGATTCAACCAAATTGAGTAGCCCAAACAGTATCTATAAATATAGAAAAGTATAAACTACGAGCATAGAGAAAAATTGAATATATGCTATTTCTACACACCATGAGTACTCGATTAGGAGCACTGCACGAGTTTCGAGCTACTCTATCTTAAAATATGAAGCTAGCACCCTATTTTAAAGTTGACACAAAAGATATGCATTTGACTCGAACCGAGCGCTTGTTTAAGATTGCGCTCAAGTGGGTGTAGGTGCACAATGCGGACGTGATATAATAAAAACATAAAATGTAAATATACTTTTGGCATGCTAGCAAAAGTAGTGCATGTGCAAAGGCAATGCGTACAACTCTCCCCCACCAGACTTACTCTAAACAACCTATCAAAGATTTGCAATAAAATTAATGAAACGAATGTTGGGGAAGAGGTTACCAATGCTCAGCAAATGAGCATAGCAGAAGATTGGCGTTAAACTTCAGCAATAAGCCCACGACCCAAGCAAAATCCACCTGCAAAAAGCATATCTCCAACCACAAAAAGCTATACAAATATTAGCACACAAACAGAATTGCATAAATTTAAAGCAGCAGTAGCATTAGGTTGTCTCCCAAAAGCCCTTTTCTTTACCGTCCTTAAGGTGGACCAAATACCTGTATTTACAGTTTTCTATAATGTTCAAAAGCAAAAGTAGAATGCACGAAAAAGTTAAGAGTCACACACCGCACTAAGAAAATCTAATACTAGCAGCAACAAAAAAAAAGGGAGATGACCCCGGAGATCCAGAAATCCTCAGCTAAATGTAGATTTGTGATAAATCCCCACATATGCGCGGAATGAGGAAGAGGTGAATGCTTTAGGGCCCAAGGAAGCCAAATATCCCCTGCCCCTAGCCTCCTCCTTCCCGCGTCGGTGGGCAAAATTAGATGCTTTGTGCATAAGAAGCTCTTTTCTTTTATGATTAACAGACAGGGATCGCAAGGGTGGTATACCCACCCCAAACTTATCAGCAACATGCCTATCTTTCTCATCAGGGGGAATCCTTTCCTCACCCATGGCGGGTGAAAGATCAGCCCAAGTAACCCGTTTAATATATTTTACAGCATTCATTCAGCTTTATAAAAGTTTTCAAATCTGTTTCCAACACACTCCCAATAGCCGTGCACAGCCCTCGTTTCTTTTCTTCAGCAACTTGTTTGACGTCAAACAATTCCTCCTTCACTTCTCCTTTAGTAATCAGCAACACGTCTTTTTCTTGCATAGCCCAGTCTTGCATATTAAGCACAACATCTGTCTCATCAGCGCTAAATAAACATCAGATATTAAAACCATTAATTTAACCAGTTTTTTAGATTCACTCAGTATTAGAGTGGGAAGTGATGCCAATAACAGCAAATCGACCTTGGAAACCAAGGTGATGTCGCAAGCGTTAAAGCTCAGCGTCACTTATCTTGCTTTCAGGAATGGAACCCCAAGAATAGGCTTTGAATTATTTCCTATGGGTCCCAACCCCTGGAAGTTGGTGACAACCACAGCCCTGTTAAGTTTCACTTACACCTCATTAATCACACCATCTGTTTTAACCACCGACCCATCAGTTAGCACTAGTGATTTTTGGGTATCAGTTTCGATATTTAAAAAAAGCTTCTCAACATCTTTCAAAGCAAGAATGTTGCTTGACAAACCTGAATCACAAAGGGCTACCGTCTCAATCTCATTAATCTCGAATTTGACATCCACTTCATTAACATTACACTCTTCTGCATCCCCGTCACTCTTCCCTTGCTTAAAGGGATTATTTTCCGTTTCGCTTGGAAGCGCGCCACGAGTATGCTAGGAGAACCTCTGGGCAAGCTGCCCTAGCTGTGTCTCTAAGTTCCTCGAAGAAGCAGTTTGAGTGGCCATGTTAGATTGGGCCATCTCAACAAACCTTTCCATCATCTCCTCTAATGCGCTCTTATACGTCCCTTGCATATTCGGATTATAACCTGATTGAGGCGATTGCAGCTGGCTGCTAGAAGCTTGAGCATCGAATTGATGCTGTCCTCCCTGCCATCTTTGACCAGGGGAGTTTTGGTTCTACGAGAAATTTGGATGATTTCTCACGTTTGGGTTATAAACATTATTATAGGGCACAACACGGATTTGATTGCTTATGAAATTAACATTTTCATCAAAGGTTATACTTGTCGATTCCACAAATGACTCTCCAGCTTGGCATTCAAAAGCGTAGTGGCCGAAATTTCCACATATTTGACACGATATGCCTCCAACCGGAGCCGGAGGAGTAGTCGATCGGGTTAGCATCTCTCTTCCATCCATCATAGGGTGCCTTGATTCTGCTTGTTGCCCCACCGCATTTACATCAAATAAATTTCTTTCCCCTCTTGAGGCATTCCTATCTACCGTCCAGAACGTGTTAAGGGAGGCCGTGTCTCTAAGGAGCCGCATAGCCTCTTCAGGAAACAGGTTCAAAATAGTGCCTCCGGCCGCCACATCAATCATAGCCCGGTAGTTCGGCTCGACACCAAAATAGAATATTTCGACAAGGTTCAACGGCTCGCAACTGTGTTGGGGACAATGGCGCTGCAGATCTTAAAAACGCTCCCACGCCTCTGATAAGGTCTCTTAGTCCAACTATCTGAAGGTAGCGATTTCCCTTCGAGCATTAACAATTTTATCTACTGGGTGGAACTTAGCTAAAAACGTAGAAGATAAAATTTCCCAACTAGTTGCGGTGCCAGGGGCAATCATATGAAGCCATGTCTTCGCCCTATCTCGCATCGAGAAAGGGAATAAATTCAGCTTTACCACATCATCCGAAATGCCAACATAGCGTAATGTACCGCATATCTCATAAAACTCCGCCAAACGGAGCTGAGGGTCTTCGCTCGGCAAACTCGATTACTGCGTGTTTTTTTATCATTTTCATGATCGTAGGCTTTATCTCGAAGTGAGGGTTGGCAATGGTTGTTCCGAACCTTGGATAGACACTCCCCACCATAGGGGTAGTGAAATCTCTCATCGACCTGGCACGAGGTTTAACCACCTCCTATCCCTCAACAACTCTTTCACCTTGGCCATTTCCTCAACGACCCAAGTCTTCTATTCTCTCTCCTAAAGCAGCAGCACGGACTTGAGCTCTCCTTCCTCACGGTATCAGGATCAACACCCAAATCTTCAACCCCACCACAAGGGTTAAGATCTGTCATATAGCTCACAAAAAAATAAAACACCTAACACTTACAACTTTTTCCAAAAGAAACAAAAAAAATTGCACGCAAAAGTTGCACTCCCCGACAACGGCGCCAAAAACCAAATGCGCTCTTGGTAAGTTCACCAATCAGGGTCAAGTAATAAAGATGAGGAGTTGCTTCCCTAGATATTAATCTCATGCGGAGTGCAAGTAGGGAGCATCGGCATCAATTTTGGGAAAACGAATGCAAGTGCAACTATGAAAAAAGGGGGGTTTGGTTTTGGGTTCCTATGCTAAGCATGATTAAACTAGTGCGGGTCGCGTTCACCCCGTCATAAGGGTGGATCACTCCAATGAGTAAAAGTGTAGATGAATGAACAAACGAGGGTTGTAAACATCTCTTCGTAGCGCGTGCTTCTAGCAATCGCTAGAACTGCTCAAACACACCCCAAGATTAAAGCATCATTAACAAACCTAGATGAAACTCAAGCAAAAATAGTGTTATCAAGTTACAAGTTTACTAGCACGGTTTCAGTACATGGCAAGATTAATAAAAGTGAAAGAATACGACCGAGCGCACAAAAGCCCTCAAAGATTCTCTGTCAGAAGCAAAGGTTGTCAATCCTCATCCTAGTTGGGTCTTCGGAAGACGTCCAGGATCCAGAAGGGCTGTCACTTCCTTCTTCTAACTCGTCCTCTTCATTTTGAGTCGCTAAGTTGGATCTGAACGGAGAACTTCTCGAGTGCAGCAATAAGGAACCCTAATGAAAGATTAGATGTCGGAGAAGATGAAGATGGCCAGAGACGGATCTTTCGCAAGCTTTTGGAGGAGAAATGATTGTTGGAGGAGCTTCCTACGGAGGAGAGAGAGAGTTACGGCTGGAGGGACGATTTCTCGCACAAAGGAGCGGAAATGGCGGGGGAAAATGGAGTTGTTCCGATCCAGAAGAAATCTATGTCTTAAAATAGTAAAAGTCAGAATAAAATTGTCACACACAGTCTGGCACACGACCATGCGCGAACTATGCGATATTAATCTCCAGAAAATGCCTGAGGAAGAAGAAGAGTTGAACCGTTCATTTTACTCATGCACGGGCAATTCCGCCCGTGTGCTAACGAAATCGTACGGGTAATGAAAGAATGCACAAAACGCAGGCAACCGGGTGGAATCTTTCGTTTAACTCGCGCATGGGCACTTCCGCCCGTGAGTGAAGGAAAACACACGATTAACCACAGAATGACCTAAAAACCAAAGCTAAAAGAAAACCGTGTGTTTCTTTCGCCCACGGTTCCGAAGAAACTGCGTATAAAGGAATCACACGGGCCGGTCAATCCGTCCAGAATAACTTGCAGAAAACGCATGACCTGAAGTAACCGTGCGCTAAGAAAACGCACGACCGTGTGTTTTCCTCAAATCAGAACTATGAAAAGCGGAGAACCGACCACCTGCAAGCAACAAACATATAGCAAAGGAGTACCCTCCAACAGCACAGAAAAACAATCAAAGTTGTAGAAAGAAACACAGGGGGCGCCAAGTGCTTACCCCCATCAACAGAATGCTCAATTGCACACCCACGGGTCCAAAATAGAGCACAATGAGGTCAAATACCGAACGATGCAAATATAACCAATATCTAGTTAAAATGCAGTGCACATGTGAGAAAACAAGCCCAGATGAGCCCAAAAAACTCTATATAAATCGGACTCATCAATCACCTAAGATTAAAGAGAGTTGCATGCACCTCTCGAGAGAGGCAGACGTTAAATATCCCGGATTGGAGTGAAATTCAATAGCTGCACCACGTAAAGCGGGCTTTATGTCTTTGATTTGTACGAGAGTTCGGTCGGACCTTCCTAAACTCAGGATGGCACGACTTCGAGAGAAGCGCGTTCATACTTTGGGAACCTCCATGGTCAAGGTGTTTTACTTTATTTAGAATTAGGTTGTTATTTCATTTTCATTTTCTTATTTCAAAGTGATTCTAGATTTAGTACTAACTCTTTATCATTAGCTCTAACCCTTTTTATTTCTACAATTAATTTAGTTTTCTTTTTAGCTTAGTAATATAGTTCATGTTTTTAGTTAAGTAAATTAATAGAAAACTCATTTAATAAAATAATAGCGATCTCCTCGAAGTAGAAGTAATCAATACGCCCTAGGGAAATATGACCTTGATATTAATCTTTAGTATCCTATACTATAAACGATAAGGTACGCCTTCCTTTATCTTATATAGAATTGGAGAATATTATCAACTTCCACCACATCAACCTTCTCTTCTCTTTAACCCCTCTTCTCCACCTTTGCGATTCTTAGTATCAACAATCTAAGCCAGTGTTTTTAAAACACGGAATCTTGGTTAAGGTAGAAAGTGTTGAGTGATGCATGGTCACTCAACGCTCTCAATGCCTAAGATACTGCAGAGGAAGAAACATGGTTAAAACAAAAAAGCATTGTGTGGAGGTTGCTCACTCAACGCTGTCAATGCATAGTGGAGACTTAATTTTATGTAAGTATTTTGGCGTTGAGTAATGCTCACTCACTCAATGCCAAGAAGCAGAAAACTTATAAAGCAAATTTGGTATTGAGTGAAACTTAATCACTCAACGCCTAGAAACAGAATTATATTCTAAGTAGTGTGGCACTGAAGGAAGATTACTCACTTAACGCCAAGAGACAGTAAATCAGTCAAAGTGTTTTGGCATTGAGTATTGCTTTCTCACTGAACGTCTATGCTAATGTTGTTTGATTTTTGACAAAGTCCATAGCTGATGATGTCAGCAAGTAAACAAATCAACATATTTCAAATTAGTGGCGAGATGGCTATAGTACGCGACAAATTTTGTCGCAGACCTACTATACGATAGATGGCATTAAAGAAATGTTGCTGCTGGTCATTAATGATGTGGGGCCTACTACGCATGAGCCGTTGGGACAAAATCAAATAAAAGATAGAGGCCTTTACAGATAAAAATACTTTTTAGGAAAGAGAATCAAGGGCAGTTCTTCCTCTTCGCCATGGTTTTGGAGCTGAAGAACAGGAAGCTCAGGTCTACATTACAGAGAGCAAGATAGCTGTTGGAATTAACATCTTCAACTGCAAGATAGCTGGTGCCACTCTCACCTGCACCAGCAAGCTAGTTCAAAGTACTTTCTATAAGCATAAGGTAGTAGCCAAGGGCCGATCCTTGCTGCAGGCTCTTCATAGTTCCAACAACTCAAGCACCTGAAGGTCTTTGTCTAAAAGCTGTAAAGAGAAGAAAGCTCGAAGAAGCAAAGATCTAAAAGAATGCTCAGAGGACCATTCTCTGGAGTCAGAGTTAAGGCTAAATCACCTCAGCCCAGGAAAGAGAGAAGTGCTAAACATTGTTCTGCAAGTTGCTTCCAGCACAAGCATACTTGTTGTTGTGAAGAAGTTGAGCTGAGATATTCTCAGCTCAGGTAGCAAGTATAAGCTGTAGTTACTTCACATCTCCAACAGGAAAAATCCCTGGTGTTGTGAAGGAGAAGTTAGGACTGAGTATATCTCAGTTCAAGTAATTTAAACTCAGGAAATACTTTCCTTAAGTCAAAGTTGGGCTGATTCTAACTCAGTCAAGGTAGATTGGCACAGAGAAATTTCTCCTATGTCCAATAAAGACTCTAACCCACATTCATCCTGTAGGATAATAGTATGGATCTGAGTGTAGGGCCTTTTGGCCTAAGGTAGGTGACAAGCTTCTCACTGAGCTGTAGGTTGCTGGAAGGGCACTAATGTAGGTACCTGTTGGGTACTGAGCTGTAGGAGTACTGCAGCACTCTGAGAGTAGGGCCTTATGCCTGAAGTTGTGGGGCTGAAAAGCCTGAGCTGTAGGCCTTAGAGATAAGGCTGAGGTAGGTGGATTGAGCGTCACTGAGTGAAGGAGTACTACAGATCTCTGAGGTTTGATCCTATATTGATCTGAGGTAGAGCTGTCCTCCCAGCCTGAGTGTAGAGCTTAACATCCTGAGGTAGGTGGTTTCCTAACCACTAAGTTGTAGGACTTTGTGGCTGAGAAGTAAGTCTTGGAGGAGACTTAGAGATCCTGAGGAATCTGAGGTGAAAGCTCCTTGGAACAAGCTTTGGAGAAGTGCCTATTCCAACAAGATAGTTGGATAGGTGGGAGGGAATGTTGATGTACCCAGTTGGGGAACCACTATAAATATTTATGTGCTTTTCTATGGTTATTCATTCTTTTCTTACTTACAGTTGTTAAGAACAAGATCTAGATCACCCTAAGCTGAAAGCAAAAAGAAAACAACAAGATATAATAAAGAAATGAAAAGATAGTCACTAAGGACTAAGAAACCAATTCACCCCCCTCCCCTCTAGGTGATTTAGCTATCTTTCAAATAAGGACTTTCAAGTGGTATGAGAGGGAGGTTGCTCAAAAAGGATCTCATAATCTTAGTAGACCTCAAAGGATAGCTAAAAGGTTTGCATTGATGGGTTCAAAAGAGAAACATATGGAGTGGAGCTCAATAATGTTTCACATCTATAGTGAGAGCAAGGACCACATTGGAGTGTTTGTAACTCTTGTAGATGATGATGTCTATGCAGATGAAAAAATAGAGATCACGGCCCCTCTATCACACTCTGATAGTGACTCTGAGGTGGATGATGCTAAGAAAGGTGAATGCAGATGTTATGGGCTGATTGCTACACCAAAAGAAGAATTTAGCTAGGATCTGCCTGGTCCAGATCAGGTTCAATCTCTTTCTAGTTCTTCTTATTGTTCAGGTTATGAGTCCAGCTCAGACTCTTATGCTTTCTTATCAAGTGTTGATGAGATTCCTCTATCAAAAGATGTTATACATCAATTGATTGAGAATCATGCTGCACATCTGAAAGATTTCAAGGAAAGCAAGTTGCTTGTTAAGAAATAAGTAGAGAAAATTGCCTCCGTCCAATAAGCTGCTTCCTAGGAAGATGAGACCTCATCCTTGCTATCTCTGAAAGAGAGGGAAGTAGCTCATCTGAAGATCATGGTCCATCAAATATAAGGACTCTAAGATCAAGGTTCTTGAAGAGAAACTTGAAAGGTAGAAGAGGATAGTGGCAAATATCTCTAAGATAAATGCTATCAAGAGAAAATCTGAATCTTAGTGGATTACAAAAGTTATCCAATCTCAGAGGAGAGGCCAAGCTTCAATTGTGCCTTATCAACCTTTCACAAGGTAATTCTCCCTTCTCATAGGTATGACCAAGGCTGCATATATGGTCACTGGGAGAATGGGAATTTCTATTGTAAGAATACCAGAGTATCTTATAATGGGATAAGAAAGGGTAGGGGAATGAATGCCATTAAGGCTCTCCATGAAAAAGTACAAATGGCCCATGCTGAATAATTTATATTTGGTGCCTCATCCCCAACTAACAAGGATAAGGCAGTGGTTTTCACTCAAGCCAATCCTACAAGGACTTAGACAAAGGGTCAGTCTACTAGTAGGCCTAACTTGGCTAGCTCTGATGATATAAACAGCTTGTCTTCTATAAAGAAGATAGTTGTAAATACCATTCAGGGCAAGCAAAGGAATCTTGCTGAAAGAATAAACTTCAGTCAGACCCTTGTGGAAAGTAATCTGAAGAAAGTTGTAGCTCTCCTTCCTTCTGTTCATTCAGCAGATAACCACACTGCAAGACCTGCTCAGAAAAGAAGATACAACATCCATGAGTGTTGGTGCTGTGGTAAGGTGGGGCATTTTGCCTTAGATTCCTAGCACAATCCTTCTATGTCTAGAGCAAGAGTTAGCCTATCTATCAGAAATGCTGTAGGTAGGAAAGTCAGATTTCAGGCTAACATTAACCTAGGACCCAATACCTACTGAGGTCCTAAGACAAGATAATTCTATTTTTTAGGTTAGTTTAAGTGCCCATCCCCCATGTGGAACTTGGACATAAGATGTTCCAGAACTTAGACTGGAACAAGGAAGTTATCCTATAGTTCATAACCCAAGGATAAGGAAGTTGTGTGCACTCCTAAAGGAGGATAAATTGCACAAGTATTGGGCTAAGACTAGCTAGATCTAGCCTGCAAGAATGTCTGAAGGGACAAAGTCTTGCTTCCTCACCAGCAAATCTGGAAAGGACAAGTAGGTTGTACTCATCTATGAGGAGAGCACAATTAGCTCCTCTACAAGAAGCAAGGAAGAGGCACAATGTGCTCAGCTGACCAGACTAACTATACAGAAGGGTCAAACAGTCAAGTGTTATCATCAGCTGAATTAATGACTAATAGTCATATGGACAGTATCTGTGTTAATGTTGAGGGGGAGACTATCAAGCTAAGATACTCCTACTGATGGGAAGGTTGCTGTACAAGCTTGATTCTTACCCAAAGTTTCCCCAGCACAAAATAGATCAGCATTACTACTGAGGATCAGTTTGTCCCCATGGACATTGCAGAAGCTGAGAGGGAAACTACCCTAGCGATGACACCTGCTGGAAGAAGGAAATGATCAAGGGGGAGTAGGCTATCTAGGTTGTCAATGGAATCAAAACTACATTGGGACTAGAATAGTATACAGACCACATTCCTCCTATTCAAGAAGGACTGTGTGGTATCAATTGTGTTTAAGAGGGTAGATCAATGTGAGGATCAAGATAGTACTAAGTGGTCTGACCACTATTGTGCTACAGATCAGAAAGCTGAACCCTAATGCAAGCATGGTGATAAAGAAAAGGAAAAGATCTTGCTCAACAAGAAGAGACTGTGCAAGGTGGAAAGGAGTTGATGTGCACAGTTACTATAAATCCAGCATCAGCTACATGGCACCAGATCCATAACCTCTAGATAAGTAGAATTTTTATTGATATTCTACTAGTATAATCTAAGTTGCCAGGAATCCTATCTTTCATAGCAAGACTATGCATATGTAGATTAAGTATCAATAAGTTTGGGAGCATAAGGAAGATCTTCATCTTGAGTTTGTCCTCACTGACAAGTGGCTAACATGTTTATCACCACTAGATGAAGTAAAGTTCAACACCCTCTAGGTTGAGATTGGGTATGTTGAACTTGGTATAGCTTCAGTTTCTCCCTGTAATACTTGTGTTGCAGGATTCACTTCTCTTTCAAGTACATAAGGCCTTAATGTGACATCAAGACTACAAAGACCATTAAGTGGTATCAAGACTATGATGGACTCAAGTGTCACGCAAAGGAAATGACAGGGATGCTCCCATTAAGGGGGAGCATGTCTAGCACTTACTATAATAGGATCAGCCTCCTGTTAAGAAGGAGAAAACAGCTACTGCTATAGATCAGAGATCTTCACTGCTGACTAGTTTGTCCTAAGGACAATGCACAGACTAAGGGGGAGGTCATGAGAAGAGAGACAGCTACCCTCCAGCTCAAGTGGATCCATGGTTCATTCAAGTGCCAAGGGGCGGTAGTGATGTGGTGTATCAATGATATCACCACAAGTTAATGTTGATTATGTAGATACAACATCAACAACTGGAACTATGTGTGTAGCAAGTTCAAGTGATGTAGTGTTGTGTTGTTTAAATGTATCAACACAAAAGGTATGCCTCTTAATCTAGTAGATTGATCACTAGGATAATTTCCTTAGTATTATCAACATAGAACTTTGACTAGTACCAAGAGGTAATCTCTCCCATGATCCTTTATCGTCCCTCAATAGATATACCTCTTGAAAAGACAGAAAGGGGGAAATGTATGGCAATACATAAGGGGGAGATATAGAATAAATACTTGACATGACTAGATCATATTGAGTCGATTCATATTACTGGAAAAGATTATAGTAGTATGAAAAATGCAATGACTGACTACATGTTCAGCCATGATTGTGTCAGTGCATATTTTGAGGTAAGTGCTTCCAGTGGTGCTACATTTAAATATTATGTGGTATAAAGGAGAGTGCATATTACTTGAGCAATTGCTCAAGTAATATGAGGATGCATTGACTTAACTTATTGAGTCAATACAATTAATTGGAGCACATTGAGTTAATATCGCATAAGATAGAAGTTGTAGTAGATTATAATCTACAGCTGCATGGATTTATTCTGCCTATTATGTTAATGCCTCTTAGTATTGTTGGGTGTTCTGCCTTCTTCAAATAGGGGGAGATTGTTGGGTCCATTGCCCACAATGTTCCCTAAAGTGGATTTGAAGAGGCATCACCAGCAACACTAAGAACATAATTGTATTTGATATTGTTTAAGCTCATCATGTGCAGGATGTTCCATGAAACAAGTCTAGATAGATTGTTTAAGTGATGTGACAGGTTGTCATAAGAGAGAAAGGTGGACACTAAGAGAAGTTGCTGGAAAGGAAAGATTTGTCCAAAGTCCACAGACATTGAGTGAGGTAAACTCACTCAATGCTAGAATTCAAGGAGCAATTGGAAATACAGCCAAGTCCACAGACGTTGAGTGGAGCAAGCTCACTCAATGCTAGAGGTAAGGAAGATTGTTGGCAAGCTAGAAACGTGGCTATCCACAGGCGTTGAGTGAAGGTCATTCACTCAACGTCATACATCTATAGGCAGAAATATGGCTAAGTAGTTTGGCGTTGAGTGATGAAGACACACTCAACGCCATACAACAATAAGCTGTGAGTTTAACTAAGTTTAGAGTTTGTCGAGCTCAGTTTACAGTTCGTAGAGCTCAGATCACCTTTCATCGAGCTAATTTCAGAACTTGAGTTCTGAGATCGTCGAGCTTAGTTGAGATTTCGTCAAACTCAGTTCAAAGTTCGTAGAGCTCTGTTTACCATTCGTTGAACTCAGTTCAAAGTAAGATAGTCTTAGCTAGTGTTTTTAAAACACAGAATTTTTGCTAGGCAGAAAGCGTTGAGTGAGGCGTGCTCACTCAACGCTTTCAATGCCTAAGATACTGCAGAGACAGAAACATAGCTAAGGCAAAAAGAATTGTGTGGAGGTTGCTCACTCAACGCTGTAAACGCCTAGTGGAGACTGATTTTTGTCTAAGTTTTTTGGCGTTTAGTGATGCTCACTCACTCAACGCCAAGAAGTAGAAAACTGAAAAAGCAAGTTTGGTATTGATTGAAGCTGAATCACTCAACGCTTAGAAACAGAATTATATTCTAAGTAGTGTGGCGTTGAGTGAAGATTACTCACTCAACCCCAAGAGAAATTAAATCTATCTAAGTATTTTGGCATTGAGTGTTTCTTACTCACTCAATGCCTATGCTAATGTTATTTGATTTTTGACTAAGTCTACAGCTGATGACGTCAGCAGGTCAACAAGTCAACATATTTCAAATTAGTGGAGGGATGACTACAGTACGTGACAAATGTTGCTGCAGACCTACTTTACGATAGGTGGCGTTAAAGCAAAGTTATTGCTGGTCATTAATGATGTGGGGCCCACTGCACAAGAGCCGTTGGGACAAAATCAAATAAAAGATAGAGGCCTTTACAGAGAAAGACATTTTTAGGAAAGAGAATTAAGGGAAGTTCTTCCTCTTTGCCATTATTGTGGAGCTGAAGAACAGGAAGCTCAAGTATACAAGACAGAGAGTAAGACTGTTGTTGGAATTAACATCTTCAACAGCAAGATAGCTGGTGCCACTCTCACCTACACTAACAAGCTAGTTCAAAGTACTTTCTTTGAGCATAAGATTACAGCCAAGGGCCGACCCTTGCTGCAGGCTCTTCATAGTTCCAACAACTCAAGCACCTGAAGGTCTTTGTCTGGAAGCTGTGAAGAGAAGAAAGTTCGAAGAAGCAGAGATCTGAAAGAAGGCTCAAGGGACCATTCTCTTGAGTAAGAGTTAAGGCTGAATCACCTCAGCCTAGGAAAGAGAGAAGGGCAGAACAGGGTTCTGCAAGTTCCTTCCATCACAAGAATACTTGTTGTTGTAAAGAAGTTGAGATTAGATATTCTCAGCTAAGGTAGCAGCTATAAGCTGTAGTTACTTCACACCTCCAGCAGGAAAAATCCCTGGTGTTGTGAAGGAGAAGATAGGACTGAGTATATCTCAGTTCAAGTAAGGTAGACTCAGGAAACACTTTCCGGAGTCAAAGTTGGGTTGAGTCTAACTCAGTCAAGATAGATTGGCACAGAGAAATTTCTCCTGTATCCAATCAAGACTCTAACCCACATTCATCCTATAGGATCCAACTGTGTGTCTGAGTGTAGGGCCTTTTGGCCTGAGGTAGGTGACAAGCTTGTCACTGAGTTGTAGGTGCCTGGAAGGGCACTGAGGTAGGTACCTGTTGGGTACTGAGCTGTAGGAGTGCTACAACACTCTGAGAGTACGGCCTTGTGTCTGAAGTTTTAGGGCTAAAAAGACAGAGCTGTAGGACTTAGAGATAAGGCTGAGGTAGGTTGCTTGAGGGTCACTGAGTGAAGGAGCGTTGCCGAGATCTGAGGTAGGATCCTTTGTGGATCTAAGGAAGGGCTGTCCTCCTAGCCTGAGTGTAGGGCTTAACAACTTGAGGTAGGTGGTTTGCTAACCACTGAGTTGTAGGCCTTTGTGGCTGAGAAGTAAGTCTTGGAGGAGATTTAGAGATCCTACAGGATCTGAGGTGTAAGCTCCTTGGAGCAAGCTTTTGAGAAGTGCCTAATCCAACATGATAGTTGGATAGGTGGGTCAGAAAGTGGATGTACCCAGTTCGGAAACCACTATAAATATTTGTCTGCTTTTCTGTGGTTGTTCTTTCTTGTCTTACTTACAGGTGTTAAGTACAAGCCCTAAATAACCCTAAGCTGAAAGAAAAAAAGAAAACACCAAGATATAATAAAGGAATGAAAAGATAATCACAAAGGACTAAAAAACCTTTTCATCCTCCCCCTCTTGGTGATTTAGCTATCCTTCAAATAAGGACTTTCAAGAAGGTAAATTTAAAATATAACAGGAGTACCTGAATTGAACTCGTGAACACCTACTAATCTATGCAAAAGAGAAGTCAAAAGAAGGTAAATTTAAAATATAACCCGAGTACCTGAAGTCATCTCACGAACACCTTCTAATCTATGGATAAGAGATGTCAAAAGCAGGTAAATTTAAAATTTAATGCGAGAACCTGAAGAGAACATGCAAACACATGCTAATCTCTGCAATGGAGAAGTTAAAAGCAAGTAAATTTAAAATTTAATGAGAGTACCTGAACTGAACTTGCAAACACCTATAAATATCTACAAAGGAGATGTCAAACGTGTTGGAACTGATGTTTCAAATGCTCGATGTTTGAGAATATCAATTACCAGGTTGTATTTGATCATGTCTTATGTTGATAGAGTGTGCAGGTTGATAGGTATAAGCGAAGAAGAAGACTCCTATGGAAACAAATGCCGAGTGGTAAATGTTATCGCCGAGCGGTAGCCGTGAATAATTTGGACAGAGTTCTCGGGAAACTACCGCTCCGCGTTAGTCCTACCATACGTGCTAACGTATGGAATTAATTTGGCTTGGATCTCGGGAAATTACTGCAGGAGGTATTTTCTACCGTGTCGCGCTAGTCTCTTGGAGAACGTCAAGTGGGATTTCTCGAGAAACGACCTTCCGCCAGGCTATATCAGTTACCATGCCGCGCTAGTATCCCGAAGAGTATCGAGATGAATTTCTCATTAAATCAAACTACCACAGGCGATTGCAGCTACCGCGCCGCGCTAGCCGATCGACAAATATCGGCACGGTGTTTCTTAATCGTCATGTCCTAAATTACAGCAGAGTGGTAGCTGTAACCACGCGGTGCAAACAACGATAAAATGGCAAATATTTGTTTTGAATATTATTTTAGATTTGGATGACACCTGGCACAACAAGTGCACGAATCTACAGCCGGGCGCTAGTCTTACTGCCGACGGTAGCTTATTTTCATGAAGACGTATAAAAGGCCGCTTTTTTTGTCTCTGCCCATGGATTGAAGGACCAAAGAGCGACCGGAGATTGTAAATTCTAGGGTTCAGCCACCTTCTTCTGCTCCATTCCAAAAGTCTCCGTCGAAGAAGAAGAAAGTTGTCTCCCTCCTGTTCGTGAAAGAAGAACTCTGGCAATCCAAGATCTATATCGAATACAAAGTGCAAACCAATTGCAAGCAAACAAAGATCTTAAGCACCGGTCGCGGATCGCTCAACGGAGAAGTCGTCAAGATAGAGAACTTCAACTTTTAGATTATTTACATCTTTTATTCTTGTAATCTTTTCATTTTCTAAATCTTATGTAAGGGAAATCAACCGGAGGGTTGTCGAAATCTGGGAAGTGTTTCGTGAGAAATCGACCAGGGAAGGTCGCCGGAATTCGGGTAGGATTCCATGTTAAATCGTCCTAGGGATAGGGACATCTAGATCGGAGGATCTAGCGGGGCTCTAAGACCCTTCCTTGTGAGGAGGTGAAGAGCTAGGCTCGAAGACTTTTCCTGGAGGGAAAAGGAGAGAGCCAACCGGTCCATAGAGCGGATCGGTACAGAAACCAAAAGATCATTTCTACTCATTGCCTTAGATCTCTGGCGTCACGGAGATCACCTTTTTGTACTCATCTAGAACTATTATTGTTTTGAATTCATGTAATGAAATCTGTTATTTCTGTGTTAAGTACCTTTGGGTGTGTGCTATGATTGTTTAGCGTGTGTGTGTGTTTGTGAGGTTGGAACTCGGATCTGCACAGGAAAATGAGAACTGTGACTTACCGCCACGCGTTAGCTGGCTAACGTCCCGCGGTAGCTTGCAGAACTCGATTTTTTGAGGCAAAATATTTTTAAATTCTATATAATGTTAAAACCTTATTCATCCCCACCCCCTCTAAGGTTGGACACTAGATCCAATAAGTGGTATCAGATGCAGGTTATTCCAACACAGTTTCACCAACGGGAATATTGGCCAACCCTTACCTTGAATCGACAAGTGGGGATGAAAAATTATAGACTAAAAATTCATTTTCACCGACTCTATTCATAGGATCTAACTATAACGAATGGGGAACATTGATGTAGAAATTCCTTACATTATTAGACATAGACGTTTGGAACGTGATGTTTGTCAAGCCCCCGAATAACTTAAATAAGCATGAATGTTATTTGAATGCCAAAGCTATGAATAGTCTATTTTGTGGCCTTGGACAAGACATTTTCAAACTCATCTGCACGCTTCCAACTTCATATGTTATTTGGAAATTTCTTGAGCTAACGTAAGATTCTCCTTCTACAAATCAGGAAACATATCAATTCCTTATGGATCAAGGTGGAGACTCAAATGAAGATATACTATTGGAGAAGTGCATCTTGGCCACATAAAGACAAGAGGAAGATGACAAAGGGACTAAGTGTTCAAATCATGTTGTGTCAAAAAATACTATAAGAAAGTCAAACTCCTATACTTCTCGTAACTCTTTCTCAACATTACGAATGCTAGAAAATGTTAAACGTAGTGTTAAGAAATTGACGAAGTTCAATTCAAAACTACGTTATTAAAATAATCGCTTAAAAGCATGTGTTAATGTAGAATCCAACAATGCTGAGTCTAGTTCGCCTGTTTGTTCTTTAGATAATGTTTTTGGAACTTATATACACAATATAATGAGTAAAAAGAAAAGTACAAGGTTTTCGAACAGGAGCTTCGTGTCGCAAAAGAACAAAGTGATAAATTGTGTTCATGAAACTCATCAGTGAAAAGGGGCTGCACTGAATGCAAAACTCATAAGGTTGAAATTGAAGAGATGAATGATACATTTGATGAGTTTAGGAGTAAGTATAAAGCTCATATTGAATCTATTATCTCCACTCTCAAAAACAGCACAGTCACATACAACAAAGCTAGGCACAGCCTCAAACAGAAGAATAAGGAGCTAACTATAAAAATCAACATCCTTAAGGAAATAATGCTTTAAAACTCGCAAAACCCAAATACTAAGCTGCACATGAAAACCAAAAACACATTGAATATGAACCACCGTCCAAAGGCCGAATTAATCAAAGGGAATGGGAAATGTCAGCAAATATATATGAGACTACGAAATAGAAAATCATCTGTACATGTACAGACCAACTACTCCAGTCATCAAATCAAATGAATGCAAGGTTCCTTCAAAAATTATTACGCTATGAGTCATTATACAATACACAGTTTTCACAACTCCAAGATCATACTCAACAATGTTAAACCACAAACGCAACTGTGCTTAGCTAGAGATCATGTAAGGACTCCTAGACGGTTAAGTGGAAACTTACAACATAAGAATGACAATAAGATAAAGTATGAAATGGAGGCCCATCATTCAGAAGAGCACACCGATTTCGCTCAAAAGGGGTTACTCACCATCATCTCCCCAAGACATAACACGTTATGTTTGGGAACCCAAAGGAACCGCCACTCCTCTTCCCTTTTGGATAACGAAATCTCTTATTCATTAACATCCATAAATTGTGTGGTGTAAAAATAATCAAACAAAAACTACTCGATAATCTACACCACAATATGTTCATTTTTTTATTTCATTTCTTTCTTATTATTTTTTTGGCTTGCACTTCAAGATATTCTTACTAAATTTTATTTGGAAAATATTTTTTAGTCTAGCACGTAGGGTATCTCCTTTTGTTGGTATTTATTGTGATCAAGCACGATAAGATAAAAATATTAAATAAATTAGAGCACGATATCAAAAAATCACAATGAGTATGGTGGTTGCACAGAACAC